>BLQM01000128.1:56407-86824 GCA_012489335.1 Triparma laevis f. inornata
TACACTCCTACCCATCCATCTCCCCCCCAATCCCCATCAATGCGCACCAATCACCTCCAAAAATGAAATCTAGCAAATCCCTGTCCAAACCCGCGGCGCTTGTAAAACCAGCTCCCTCCTCCTGTTCCTCTGAAGGGTTCTGTCAAGGAAGAGGAGGACGACGAGGATACATGTATCTCCTGCCTCGATAACGTCGCTAATGCGAAATTGAGACCGTGTGGGCACTGGGCGACGTGCGAGGGGTTACGTAGGAGTTGATGAATTTGAAGGAGCCCTGTGCACAATGCAGGAAGTCGATCGCAGGGTTTGCCTTGGGTAAATGGCAGAGCACGATTGGCGAGCACGGGTTGTGGTCGGCATCGCTGAAGAATTTGAGTCAGCTTGCAAGCGGCGAGGGGTTTAACGATTACTTTCAGAAGTTGTTCGTGGGGAACGAGGCGTCGTACCTGAGGTGGAAGGAGGTGAGAAGCTACGAGCGTCACCGTCGCGGTCGTCGCTACTCGTTACTTACCTATTACCGCTTCGCTCGTCACAGGTTTTTGACGTGTTGGAGATTGGAAATGCCAAAGACGTTGGCCGATCTACCGCTGGAGCAGCAGGTGCTGATGTTTACGAAGTCGGAGGATCTGGTGAAGCTCAGGGCGTTTGAGAAGCTGTGCAGCAGAGAGTTCTTCAACGATCCTTCGCTTTTGGCGGCGGTGGAGAGGAGGATTTTGGAAGTTTTGGTTTTGGCGATGCCGCCAGGAGGTGGGGAGGAGAAGAAAGCGCGAGGGAAGAAGAAACAGAAGAAGAAGAATGCCGATCCGAAGAAGCTGGAGATTTTGGACGCTTGTGCGGCTTTGGGGAGGGCGTGTAGTTTATTTGGGGATTTTGATAATGCGAGACGATACCATACGCGAGCGAAGGATGGCCACGAGGAGCAATTGGGGCCTGATGATGCGAAGACGCTCGAGGTGACGAGGAGTTTGATCATGGCCACTATAATGAGTGCGGAAGAGAAAATTGAGAAGTTAAGAGATTTGGTGAAGAGGATGCAGAGGGCGTTAGGAGAGGGAGAACATTGTAACTTTGGACACGCTCAACGCACTTGGTTGTAGGCTGATGGATAATGGTCAGTTTGAGGAGGCGAAGGAAGTTCATGAGAGGTGTTTGGCGGGGAGGACGAAGGTGTTAGGGGAGCAACATAAAGACACATTGGACTCATTGAGTAATTTGGGAGCAGCTTATAGGCAGTTGGGGAATTACGAGAAGGCGTTGGAGTACTACGAGAGAGCTTTGAAGGGGTTCGAGAAGACGATGGGGAAGAATCATCCGAGTACGCTCGCCACCGTGATGAATATTGCTATTGTTTACAATGATGGCTTGGAGGATTACAAAAAAGCTTTTGAGATGTATTCTAAAGTATTGAAAGGGTATGAGGCGCAGCTTGGGAAAAAGCATGAAAATATAAAGACCACTGCTAAGAATTATAGTATTGATTTGAGATCGAGAGGAGAGACGGAGCGATTAGCGGAGTTAACAAAGGACTATCCATGGTTGGAAGATGAAAAGCGATGACAAAGATGAAGGCGATTATTGATTGATATTTAAAAGATGTTTTGGTTTTTTTGGAGATATTGTTCTCCGCGTGTTTATGCCCCCCCCCTCACCCCCACCCCCCGCCCCTCACTCTCTACCTCTTCCCCAACCTCTCCCTAACCTTCCCCCTAAACCCCCTCGCCCTCTCCCTAAACTTCCCAATCCTCCCACTCCTCAACTTCTCCTTCACCCTAACCTCCACCGCCTCCCTCAACCTCCCCATCAAAGGCTTAACCTCCCTCAACTCCCCCTCGTACTCTTTAATCTCAAAATCCTTCTCTGCGATTTTCTTCTTCAACTGCATCAGCATTTTCTCTGAATCCTGCGAGCAGGCGTAGCGAGGAGCGAAGCGACGATGAGTTAGAAATGCGTGGCGATGATCGTTCAGTCCAAATACACATCCTCGCTTCGCTCGGCCTCGTCGCGTTCGCTCCTCGCTGGGTGTTCGCCCTCTTTTCCCTCACTCACCTCCCGATAAACTTGCTCCGATTTTTTAAAGCTCTCCAACTCCCTCTTCTCCGATAAATTCTGTTCTTCCATTTTAACGATTTCATTAGAGAACTTCTTCTTAACCCTCGAAACTTCAGCTTCAAGTGCACCAACTTCAGATTTAAGCTCTTCATTCGCTGCTCTCATATTGTCGAGGTCGCCGGTTGCGCTTTCGAGATCTCGGTCTAATTCGAATACTTCGTTCTCGTACTTGCTCAACCTGGCTTCCATAGCTTCAATCTGTTCTTTCTGGAGGGAAATTCGTTCGTCTTTCTCAGACAATTCCTTCAACAACAAATTGTTAGTAATTAAACACCGCATGAAATACCGCGGAAGTTGTCAACATCAACTCCTCCCCCACTGCTTACCTCATCTTTACTCGCGATTTCCATATTCTTACTATTGATATCACTCTCAAGCTGTTTAATCGACGTTAAAGTCTCAGCAAGTTCGTTCGTAACCTTCTTCAACCTTCCCTCCCAATCCTCCCTAACTTCAGTTACTTTTGCAACCGCCTCATCTTTAGCTTGAGTTAAACTCAACACGGCCTCGTCTTTAGCTTTTCCGAGGGTTTCCAAATTCGACTGTAAGGATTCGACGAGAATCATGTCTTCCGTTTTTGCCTGCGACGAGCGCAGCGAGTCGTGTGAGCGTTAGAACGTTGACGAGTTAGAATTGCGTGGAGAAGAAAGACGATTCTGCGCTTATACTAAAGCTACTGCGCTACGACGAATTACGACCGTAATTATCGTATTCCCAGTCTCGTCGCTGAGACGTAACAAGACGACTTCGCTCCTCGCGACTTCGCACCTTTTTCTTGAGCTTCTTGATTTTGTTAAGCTCTGTTTCTTTACCTTCCAGTTCTGAGGCGAATGCGAGCTCTGAATCGATCCTATCTTTATTCTCTGATTCTGCCTTTACCTCCGCTACCTGCAAGGGCCGAGGAGGGGAGTGGGGAGTTAGTATATATTAGTATAGTATTTGTTAGTTTATTAATACGACGAGTTTTAATATGAGCGGGTATTGTTTTCGAAGATCTGATGAGTTGTAATTATGAAACCTTCATAATTGAGGAGCAATGACGACGATACTAGTATAGAATATCCGTTCATTAATGCCGTTAGTTAATGCAAGAATTAATAAGCGAAAGCGTCACATCCTTGCTTCGCTCAGCCTCATCGCTTCGCTCTGAGTCGCGACTTCGCTCACCTCCCTCCCCTTCTTCTCCTCTTCAATCTTCCCTTCCGCTTCCATGAATTTCTTCTCCGCATCAACTCTCCCCTTAACCTCAATATCAATCCTGGACTCGGCTTCTTTGATTTGGGATTTTAGGAGGGAGAGTAGAGAGGCTTGTGAGGAGTCTGCTGAGTTGTCTACCTTAGATGATTTTTGTCCTAATTTTTGTGAGGAGTCTGCATCGTTGTCGACCTTAGAGGCTACTTTAGAGGACCCATTTTGTGGGGGAGGGGCGTATGGGAGGTCGGGGTTGAATAGGTCCGGCTGGGACTCTTTCCCAAATTTCTTCTTGGGGGCCTTTTCTGG
Organism: Triparma laevis f. inornata; assembly: GCA_012489335.1. Classification (NCBI taxonomy): domain Eukaryota; class Bolidophyceae; order Parmales; family Triparmaceae; genus Triparma; species Triparma laevis. The sequence continues at coordinate 60,017 of BLQM01000128.1, forward strand.
GGCGGGCTTACCGAAGCCCTGACCGCTGAGCCCTAGAGTGGAAGGGTTACGAGTCGGGGTTTTGCCTGCATGTTGTTTGACATGATTTGAAATACCCGTGAACGTTGAGGAGGGTAACAGGAACGATGAGGACGGTGTTATTAATACAGCAGCAACAATGGTCGAGAAAATGCCCGCGGTGATACGCATTGTGCGCAAAAATGGTTTATGGGAAGATGAAAACAAGCTTCGAAATCAGGATGGGCTTGAATCAAAGTACGGACTTCGAAAAATCAGGAGGAACGAAATGAGCGTCAGATTGACATACTTCGCCGGATATGGCTTGGCCGAACAGACCAGGTGGCTGCTGGCGTACGCCAAGGTGCCATTCTCGCAGAGGGCCTTGGCAAGTTTTTCTCAATTTGACGAGCTCAGGTGCGAAGCCACAAGGATCGAAGCGACGAGCTTGGAATGCGATGTTCGTGTTCGTAATTTGGCTGTGCTGCTAGTTATATCGTCAAATTAAAATACTACCTTCATCGCTACTCAATTCTAACACGTTTACAACAATCTTCATGCGACTCGTTACGCTCGTCGCAGAAACGACAGGAGCTTGTTGTTCAAACAACTGCCTCTTTTGGAGATTGACGGTTTAAAAGTGACACAGAGCCAGGCGATGGTCCGTTATGTTGCGAGGAAATATTTTGGTGCGGTGGGAGATGACGTTTGGGTGAGGAGTGACATGATAGCGGAGGCATGTAAGGACTGCAGGTAATGTACGGTGTTGGATGCCCATGGGTAAACACATATATTTTATATAAATAAAGAATATATTCTAACTCTTCAATAACTCTTCGCAGGCTAGGAATGGTAAAGTGGCCCTTCTCTTCCTCCAAAGACGTGCACATCAAGGAGTTCGTCCCACCTCTAATCTCGAAATGGTTTCCGTTGCTTGACCCTCTTGCGGAAATTAAAGACGACAGCGAAATCACTTACGCCCACGTGTTGATAGCGGAGATGGTTTACGAGTATGATCTTATGTTTGAGAGCAAGGCGAGTTTTTTAATTACGCAGTTATTCCAACGTTTGCGTTCTAACAATCGTTTTAAAACGCCGCCAACCCTTCACAGGGTCTGCCGAGTCCTTCTACAGAGTTCAAGAATTTGAAGGACCTCACAGCAAAAATCACAGCCACCCCGCAGATGGTCGAGTACCTTAATTCTGATAAGAGGTTCCCGTTTCCGGCAGAGGGGGAGCGATGCGACGCTTACGTTGAAAACGTCGAAGTTGTGTTGGGACGACGGTGAAAATATAATATAATATATATATTTAGCCAAAAGAACAAAACCAAACCGTTTGTGTACAAAATTCAAACACTATTAATACATTTATCAACCCTTCGCAGCGGGAGCGTCGTCCATTCCGATCTGCTTCCTCTGCTTCGCTGACAGCAGCAGCTTCCTCCTGTACGCCTGCTGCGCCCTCTTCTTCTCCACTTGCCAGTCCTTGTAGAATTTGATCGGATGCAAAAACATCTTCTTCCACCTGTCCTTTTTATGTGCGGCCTGGGCCTCCAACTGCTGCCTCAGCATCTCCAGTTCTTCCTTGTCCGCTGTCTTCTTCATATTCGCCTCAAACCACAGCTGATCCTTTTCGTACTGGTACTGGGCCACCTTCTCGGCCAGCTTCTCTATCCTCTTCAAGTTCTTCTCGTTCTCCTTCTTGTACTGCATGTGCAGCCTGTGTTCCGCCAGCTCCTCGTCCAACATCAACTCTTCCGGCTTCTCGAACGAGGACTCCATGGTCGTGGCGTTGAAGTAGTAATCCTTCTCGCCGTCAACCCTGCCCTTGACTTCCTGCCAGCCCTTCTTGAAATCTTCCCACGTGACCCACGGGTGCTTCGCCAATCTCCCCACGCTGTGTATGTCCCTGAAGCACTTGTCGCAATACGCGTCCCTACAGATCTTGCAGGCCTTCTTCGCCGCACTTACGTTGCACTTGACGCAGTACCTGTGAGGAACGAAGAGACGAGTTACGAGTTAGTATATAATGTTCTGAATGCTCGTCGCTTCGCTCCTCGTGGGCCTCCGTACCTCTCTCCGCTCTTCAGTTTTTCCTTGTCGATGTCTGCGGCCTTCCAGACGTGGTCCGTGCCACCAGCCATCTTTTCGTGCTCGTTCTCGTAGCAGCTGACGCAGTACACGCAGAAATCGCAAGTGGCGCAAATCCTCTTGCCCATCTCCTTGTTGCAGATGTTGCAAGGCGGCATCCACTTGGTCTCCATCGTGAGCTGGTTGAAGTAGTAGACGTTGCCCTTGCTGTCCTGGTTCTTGACCCAGATCTCGTCCTGCTTGATCTTCCAGCCTTCCGGTTTGGTCCACGTGCTTTCCCCGGTGACCCAATTGTACCAGTAGTTCCTGCCCACGGGGTCGCTACCGAGCTTCCAGCCCTGGTGCACCATCTGCTTCAAAGCCTCCTCGGCGGCCAACCTGGCCTCCGCCGCCCTCCTCGCGGCGAGCTCAGCGAGCGCAGTCTGTTCCTGCAGCAGCCTCTCCGCGGCAAGTCTCTTCCTCATCTGCTCGAACTTCAAGCTCTGGACGAACCTGCAAGAGCCGATGATGAAGCCCAGCGAGAAGCGAAGCGACGAGTTAGAAATGAATGTTCTTAATGCGATGAGCGCAGTGGCGAAATGCCGCACTCCCAGCTAGCACTCACCTCGCCCTCGACAACCTGTAGTTCCTCTGCAAAATCCTAGCCTTCTGGTCCCTCATCCTGTGGTCGGCAATCTTCTCGTGCAATTTCTGCCTCTGCACGACTCTCCTCCTGAGCGCCTTCCTGTCCAGGATCCGCAGCCACCAGAACGCGATCACCGTAGCCTTGTCGTTCCTCATCATCTCGTTGCCCTTCTTCTCCATCAGCGCTCGCCTCTTGGTGAACCTGCCCATGAGCATGTCCCTCTCGCCCTTGGCCCTCCAGGCGTGCTGCACGACCCTCGCTGCGGCGTCCTCTTGCCTTGCCTGCTCCTCCTCCTGAAGCTTCCTCCTCTTGATCTCCAGCTGCCTCCTCGCCAGAATCCTCACGGGCTGGTTGTAGCGCTCAAAGGCGGCGACGCAGAACTGCTGAATCTGCGAGCGACGAGCGTAGCGAGTCGAAGTTTTGAGTCAACGAGTTAGAATTACGCAGCGAATGAAAGCGACTTGAGCGTTGGTGAATTACGAACGTAATTGTAACATTCCCAGCTCGTCGCTTCGCTCCTCGCAGTGCCTCACCTTGGTGGCCTGCTCTCCCAAGAACTTCTCGTGGGCAGCCTTTGCAGCAGCCTCGGCCTCTTTCATCCACCTCTTCTTCCTATCGTGGGCCTTCTGGTTGAAGCGCATCAAGAAGATGTACGTCCTGAAGTTCTTCTGAATGATGCAACACGAGTTGTGCTCCAATAGCTGCTGCTCGAGCCACCTCTGCTTCCTCTCGTAGGCCTTGCTGTTGAACGTGTTTAAGAAGCGGTACGTCCTGAAGTTCTTCTGGATGACGCAGGCCGAGTTGTGCTCTAAAAGCTGCTGCTCGAGCCACCTCTCTTTTCGCTCTTTTGCCTTGCTGTTGAACGTGACCAAGAAACGGTACGTCCTGAAGTTCCTCTGGATGATCTTGACCGCCTTCGTCCTTTGCTTGAAAATTGCCTTCTTCTGCGCCAACCTCAGCCGCTGCCTCTTTTCCTCCTCCTCGGCCAGCTTTCTCTTCATGATCTTCATTTGCAAGTTCTCCCTGCCCTTGAAGTGGTTGTACGCCATCTGTATCACCAAGGCTGCCTTGTTCTGTTCCAGCAAAACCTGGGCCTGTTTCAGCATGTTCTTCCTGTCTGCAAATCTCATGGTCATCAAGTGGCGTGAGTGCGACCGCTTATAGCAGTCCTGCAGGAAGCAGGCGGCGTCGTACTCCCTCTTGGCCTTCTCCTCGGCCTCTTTCATCCACATCAACTTCCTCTGGTGGGCCTTTTGGTTGAATGTCATCAAAAACCTGTAAGTTCGGTAGTTCTTCTGGATGATCTTGGCCTGCTGGTGCTCCAGCAGCTGCCTGGCTAGCTTCGCCTTCTTCCTCTCGTACGCCTTCTTGTTGAATCGCATGATGAATAAGTGAGTTCTGTAGTTCTTCTGAATGACCGCTGCCATGCTCGAGCGCATCCTCTGGACCTGCAGGCCCATCCGGGCCTCGAGCGCTTTCAGCTCCGCCTGCTTCCTCTCCTGCTCAATCCTCTTCCTCCTGGCTAGCCTGAACTGCCACAGCCCCATCCTGTCCTTCCTCGCTCGCCAGCACCTCTGCATGAACCTGGCCATCTTGTTCTCGAGCGCCAACCTCTCCAAGGCCTTCCGGTCCTTCGTGAGGAGAATGAGCCGGTCGATGGCGCCCCTCGACTTGCTGGCCAGCCAGCTGCGGCGAATCACCGCCGCCGCGTTGTCCTCCTTCTTCTTGGTGGATAGGTTCAGCTTGTGGTGCTCCACCAGAGCGGTGGTCTGGATTTCGAACTTCAGGAACATTGTGATCTGGCGTCTGTTGTGCAGCGCCACTTCCACAACGGCGCGCTGCGATGAGCGTAGCGAGTCGCATGAAGATCGATGAAAGTACGAGTTAGAAATGAGTATCAACGAAAACGGCTTAAGCATGAAGTCTAAGGCTACCAACCAGCGCAGCCGGATTACTCGCTTAAATATCGGAGTCGTTGGCTCGTCACTAGTCGCTCCTCGCAGATTCTTACCATGCTGTTCATGCTCTGCTGCTCAGCCTGCCTGCCCGTGATGTATTTCTGAATCACTCTAGCGGCGGCGTCCATCTCCCCCAGCTCTTCCTGGAACTTCCACTTCTCTATTTGCTTCTTCCACTGCCGCAGGCCCGAAAGCGCCGCGTACCTCAGGCACCTCCTTCCGATCGCCTCGAAGGTCTTCAAAGCGTCACCCTGCTGGAAGAGGAGCATTTTCGCGTTGAACTCGATCTCAATCTGCACGTCGATCTGCGGGGGGGGGAGAAAACATACGTGTTAGACGAATCGAATCGTTAACAATTTTGAAGCGAACGAGACTACATCTTTCTCACCTCGCCCTTCCATCGTTTGAACCAAACCCATATCGTGCTGTGCCTAATTCTATTAATCACCCTAATAATAATTTTAATACTCTTATTGACCGCAAGCTCCCCCCCCAACCCCCACTGCTGCAAAAACGCCATCGGCAAAGCAGCCTTCATCTTCTCGATCTCCCAAACAATCCCAAGCTGAATAGCGTTCTCTTTATGTCTTTGTTGTGATTCTTCGTATTTTAAATCGTAGACGTGGTGTTGAACTACGGAGTGTTGAATGTCGAGTGACTCGAATTGTGAGTCGTATGAGGTTACGCCTTTCTGTTTCGTTCGTAGGCGGTAGTTGTTCATGGGGAGGGACTGAGAGAATACAGAGCGGGAGGCGTCGGAGGGGAGGATTGGAGGTAAGGTGGTGGACCCGCCAGTGGGTCCCATCTCTTGTGGAGCGAACGCGAAGTTGTTGTTGTTCCCGCCAGACGGAGCCGGGCCGGCGAAGTCGTCGGGTCTGTGTTGAGGTGCTTTCTGTCCCTTTCTCAGTTTTTTCTTTTGAGCCCTGGAGCCGAGATGACGAAGCCCGAGTAGCGAAGCGACGAGTTAGTAAAAAATAGTATACAAAATGGTATAACCTGAGCGAAAATGCTCTGATATTCACTCACCTCGGCACAACACTATCCCCATAAGCTTCCACCAACCCCTTATACCTCTCCCCCTCAACCTTATTCTTCCCAAACCTCTTCTTCTTCTCCAATGCCCCCCTATCCTTCTCATGCTGAAACGCTTCATCATCCGCCCACAAATACCCATACTCATCATAATCCCACCGAGCATTTTCTACCGGTCTTTGGAATTTATCGTACATCTTCTTCGAACCATTCTCACCATCATGTGGGCCTTGGCCCATCATCTGTTTCTGTCTCTTAGGACTAACACTACCCCCCTTTCTTTTAGCCCTATCTTCTTCAGACCAAGGACGTTTCATTATCTTCTCAACATCCTTCTCAACAGAGTTCTCCACATCAGAATGATAACTACCACCGCTCAATTCATAAAACTCTCCACTCCCTTCAAAATCATCACCACTACTATAATTATCCAACGCATATATATGTCCACCATCTTCGTGTAAAGATAGAGCGGATGGATCATGTTGAGATCGTTCTTCTTTTAATCTTTTACCTCTTTTAGCTGTCCCAGCCCTTCCTAATATCGAGGAAGCGTAACTACTCGCTTCTAATTCAGTAGTTAACCCCACCGGAGCCGACGGACTAATACTCCTCCTCCCAGAACTTCTACCTCCAGGGCTACCACTGGTGCTATTTTCTCTTCTCCTCCTTCTTTTCTCTCTTTCCCTCCTTCGCCCTCGATTGTCAGACTTTTCCTTTTCTCGATTTATATCGGAGGGGACTACGTTTTCTAGCATTTCAGAGAACTCGTGTTTTTTCTTTAGTTGCGCCATTAATTGGGAGTGGGTGTGGGGGACTTCGCGGGTTGTTTCGAGGACTACTCCTAGGCCGATTCGACGCTCGGATACTTCTTTGGAGGTGGGGCGAGAGGGTTCTTGGGAGGAGGGGGGGGAGAGGGAGCGACAGGCTATTATTGATTCTTTGGAGGGGAGGCCCATTACGAGGCGCATGTCTGGGTTGGGGTGGGAGGGGGGGAGGGAGGGGGGTTAGAAATGGAGGGGGAAGGTGAGCCTCTTGAGTGACTTTTGTTCGCCTTAATCGTACCTAAGGGGACTTTGTTCTCGGACATGGTGTTGGCGTTTAGGAGATAGATTTCGGGTTTGTCAGGATTGTAGGGTTTGGTAGGTGATACATCAACCTTTTTCTGTGGACAAGGGGATGGGGGTGGGGTTAGAAAAGGTGGGAAGGTGGCCGAAGTTGACCCTGTTTGTACTCGGAGCGGAGCGATGACAATGAGGGGCAAAGCAAGCAAAGCGTGATATTCAATGGGGAGCGTAGTGTCTCAATATCATGTTATTCGACATATTATTCGACTCGTCGCTTCGCTCCTTGCTGGGCGTTCGTCCTCACTAGGCGTCGCAGGTAGGATTCACTCACCTCCTCCTCCATCTCATTAGACTGTTCATCAGAATCCTTCTCGCCCCCCTCATCCTCATAATCACTCTCCTCCTCCACACCTCTCTTAGGAAGTTTAACCTCCCTCAATTTCTCTAAAACGTGAACGGAAGAATGAGGGTTTGAAGGAGGGACGGTGGAATGAGGATGTAAACTCATTCCACTTCCGGAGTAGGAACTTGGAGGGCCAGGGACATTGGAGGAAGATTTGGGAAGATGGATTGTGCGCATGCGTTGGATTGCGGCGGAGTGCATGGTTGAGGAGACTGGGCCGGCGGTGGGGGTGGCAGGAGAGGATGTTAGGAGAGGATGGGGAGGAAGCTGTTAAGCTTTTTTCTGGTGGACGTTTTGGTCTCTACGGGCCGGGGAGTGAAAAATGACACCAGACACCGCCAATAAAGTGCGTAGGAGAGGCTGTTTGAACGGCGGCTGACCAGTGCGTCACTTAATTATTTTCCAAAAGCAAATTTAGTCATATCACTGGGACACCATTTCTGTGGAGATCTTTATTGTCTTGATTGTGATCGCCCTCGAGCTACTGACGTTGTTTTTACCACACCATAAGTGGTGGTGGTGTTATTATTACCCTCGAGCTACGTTTCAACACACTTACGGCGCGCTTTTTAAGCCCAATCCCAATCCCAAATCCTCCTCCCACGACGACCGCCTTTCCTCCCTCTTCCGCTCCCTCTCTCCCATGTCGCTCCCCCTCTCCGCCACCTTCGACGGTTCGCCCCCAATCATACCGAATCACAACGCCGTACCCCACAACGTGTTGAGCGGTTTGTTTGCTCCAGAGCTCGCCACAACGCATCTTGCGCAAGGGGTGGAGGAGGGGTTCGAGAACGATGATGTGGACCTTAGTTTCCCTAGGAAGAGGCTCGACGAGGAGCAGCAATCGGGCAAGCCCAACGGAAACACCATGCTGCATATTGGGGGGGAGGGGCAGGTCGAACGGCTGTTCGTTGGTTACCCTGACCCTGATGCTGAGGAAGAACAAATTGGAGGAGACCCCAATGTGGATCTCAACGCAAGTAGTTTCAACCCTGAGTCTAGAAAACGAACACGAGACGCTACGGAGGATGAGAACGGAGGAGGTTTAGGTGGCGTTGGCCTCCAACCTAACATCTTAGACATGTGCAATAGACAGCAGCAGCAGCAGCAGCAGCAACAACACACGGGCGTATCCCCGTCTTCCTCCAACTCTCCCCTCGCAAACGGCACCTCCAAATCCACCACCACCACCACCACGACCACCACAACCACGAACTCCTCCACCACTGGCCAGACCAAAACTGGAAACGGCGACGATTTCTTTGCCGGCTTCGCCCCCGCCAAGCTCGCCCACGTCTCCGTCCCCCCCTTCAAAGAAGAAGCAGTAACCATCGATCCCAAAACCATCCCCCACGTCGTCCTCCCCAAGAACTACGCTATTATCGGAGGGAAGCATCTGCCGGATGCGTTGCCGGAGAACGGGAGTCAGATGTTACCGATGCATAGTTTGTTTAGTGAGATGCAGGTGAGAAAGGGGGCTTAGTGAGGTTATCGAAGAGGAGTAAGTAGTATCGCAACTAACACTAACCCCCAACCCAACTCTCCAGGACGCCAACGGCAACTTCGTCCCCCCCAAACGCAAAGGCCCCCTAGTCTCCAACTCCACCACCACAAACACAACCACAAAAAACTCCTACGGCAAAACCAAACTAGAGGGCTACAAGCCCCCCCCCGACGCCGTCCTCCCAAAGAGGACCAAGACGCTAGAGGAGCTAGCGAGGCAGCCGAAGAAGGGACAGAAGAATTGGCAGGTTTGTGGGGTTGTGGTTAATGGGGTGCCGTGTCCGTATGGGGCGGCGCAGAAGGATAGGTGAGGGGGGAAAAGGGTTTGAACGAGTGAACTTCGTCGCATGAATAATTGTGTTAAAACGGGTTAGAAATTTACGCAGTTATTTACAAGCGGGCTTGAGCGTTTAGGCTAAAGCTACTAGCGCCGACAAATTATGACCTTAATTGCTCGTATTCCCAGCGAGGAGCTGAGCGACGAGACACGATGACTCGCTCAATTAACTCTAACACACGCTCGCCACGCTCACCACGCTCGCCCCACCCCAACAGCATGAGAAAACACCAAAGCTCCATCCACAACATCGGAGTCGAATGGTACACCTGCAGCGTCCCCCTCCCCGACGGCAGCGTCTGCGGCTACCGAGCGAAACAACAAAGCAACCTTCGAACCCACAAAGCCTTCGTCCATGACATCAACGTAAAATGGCACGAATGCACCTACCCCGACATAAAAGACCCGACCCAACGCTGCCAATACCGCGCGAAGAGAACCTCGCATTTGCAGCTACACCAGAAGAGCATTCATGCTATAAACGTTGAGTGGTTCCCGTGCGATGAGAGGTACGAACGAACCGTTGCGAGGACGAAGCCCAGCGAGGAGCGAAGCGATGAGGATGCGTCGCTCTCACTCCTCGCATTAACGAATGATCATTATATACTAACTCGTAGTTTCGCTCCTCGCTTGTGCTTTGCTCTCCGCTCCTCGCAGGGATAGAGACGATCCGACCAAGATGTGCGATTATAGAGCGAAGCAGCAGAGTCATTTGAAGCTGCACAAGAGCAGCATGCACAACGTCGGGGTTAGGTGGTTTCACTGTCAAGAACCGAACTGCACTTACAAGGCTAAACAACAAAGCCACTTGAAGCAGCACTTCGTCCGAGTCCACAGCGAAGAAGCCAAGCAGAGGAACGCCACCACCAGCAGAGGAAAGAAGAAAGGCAGCAGGAGCAGAGGCCGCTCGGGGGGGAGAGCTCGGAAGCATCCCACAACCTCAAAATCAACCCCGCCGAACTTCGCCTTCTCAATAGGAGGAGGGCAGCCGAATGTAGCCGAGGATTTCATCAGTCAACTGGGTGTGGCTGGAGGAGTCGAGGGGGATATTCTGGAGAATCTGGGGCAGGGAGGGTGGGAGGATGGAGTTATACCGGAACCGATGGCGCAGCCGAAGACGTCAGGTGGGTCGAGGAGCGAAGCGACGATTTATTATAGAATAGAAGGATCTGCTTTGCACACTACTAACACCCCCCCCCACCCCCGCAGGCGTCACCGCGAGCGACATAGCAGCCTTCCACGGCCTAATCGAGCCGATCATGGTCCCCAATGAAACCGGCAGAAGCAAGAGAAACGGCGGAATGAGAAAAGTATACACCAACGATCCTCTAATCGACGGCTGGGAGGAGGACTGGCTTTAAGGGATGAGCTTTAAAGAAGAAGCGCAACGAAGCGGAATAAGATATAGTAGCTCTGAAAATGTATTTTGTAACACGAAGGTGCACTTCTTTTCTATTTACAAAATCTCCCAATCGCCTCTGCCCACTCTGCCGCCATGCTACTATTCGCCGCTTTAAATGCCACGATCCGACCCCCAGCCACAACATTGAACCCACCCCCTTCGAACAACTTCACTTCATCTCCCTTCTTAAAAACTAAAAACCCCTTATGCCCACTTCCACCATCCCATGTCAGCTTACCACCGGCGTCGAGGGTCACCTTTCTGTCCGCCCATTTCTTCAAATACTGCGACGAGCGTAGCGAGGAGCATGAAGATTGACGTTAACGAGTTAGAATTACGTAGCGATTAAAGTGGCGGAGACCAGCTAGTAGCAGCTACTAGCAGCTACTAGCAGCTCGTCGCTTCGCTCCTCGCCGGGCTTCGTCCTCGCAGTTCCTCACCTTGCTCTTCTTCTGCAAAATCCCGCTCTTACTAAATCCAGCGTCCTTCAACGCCTTCTGCAACCTCGCGATCTCTGATTGTTGTGAGTCCAACGTCGCGTCTACCAACGCGAGTTCGGCTTCGACGTTTTGGACGCGCTCGTCGGCCATTGTTACGGCGCGTTCTTTCCTTGCTTCGGGGGGGAGGGCAGTGGAAATTCGGAGGTCGTCGTTTTCTCGAGTGAGTCTTTCAATTCTACCGCGTAGCATGGATTCTTCTGTGCCCTCTCCGCCTCCACCTCCTCCCCCCGAAGGCGGAACGGGCAAGACAGCGACTGGCACCAAGGCGTCCAAAAGCTGTTGGGCGATGTACGGGCCGTTGGCCGTCCTTGCGTCCTTTATGACCGCGCGCTCCTTCTTGATGGTCGAAATATCCCTGAATACCAGCAACACCTCGACCAACCATCCATTTCCCTCCAAATCAAGGTAAACCTTCAAGGCTGGACTCTCCTCCCCGAAGATCTTCTGGTTGTACTGGTTGACCACTCCCGCAATCTTGTACTTTTTCGTTAAACACTCGTAGCACAATGCCATGGCCAGCGGGTCCTCGAACTCCATCGCCATGCTGTTCATGTCCCTGAACTTGGCGTCGGTTTTTCCCGAAATTTGTGCTTCCGGCAGGAGCTTGGAGGTTGGGAAGCTTGTCCTGACGATGAGTGGTGTGCCGTCCAGCTTGAAATTTTCCGTGCGGAGCTCTCCGCTGAATCTATTGTCGGCGTTGTCGACCTGCGACGGGGGGCGGGGGGAGCGGCGAACGAAGCGAGCCGAGGACGAAGCCAGAGCGAGGAGCGAAGCGACGAGTTAGTTTAGAATGTTCTTAAAGCTCAAGGAATTAAAGTATTCCCAGCGAGGAGCGAAGCGAACCCGACGAGTTGAACGAAATCAATTACAAATCCTCGTCGCTTCGCTCCTCGCTGCTCCTCGCTAGTATAAAATGATCATAGTATTATTACTCGCACGAATATCGTATTCCCAGCTCGTCGCTTTGTTACTCGCAGTTAAGCGTCTCACCTCGTACTTTATGAGGACCTCGTCCCACCCTCCGGCCATGTTGATGTCGTATGCCATTTCAGCCATGGCCACTCTAAAGTTCTCCGACACCCTAGACGCCTTGACTACCTAGAACTTCGCCTGATCCTCTGACAATACGAGGGCTGCCGGGGTCGCCTTCTGGTCCGCTGGCGCTTTGTCGCTTATCTTTGACACGGGGTCGAATCTCCGTGACTCTGTCATCTTGTACTTGAGCATGGCTACGTTGGTCAGTTCGATGAGCCTCTTGCTGGCAGTCTCAGCGTAACCCTTGACCTCGTCGTAGGCTGACTGGGATCCCTTGACCTCTCCCTGCTCTAGGAAACCAAACATTCTGCGACGAGCGTAGCGAGTCGCATGAAGATTGTTGTTGACGAGTTAGAAAAGGGTGGGGGTGAAGGTTGCTTGTGTGTCTAGACTAAAGCTAGCAGCGCGGCCGGATTGCGAGCGGAAATATTGTGTTTCGTAGCTTATCACTGAGTGACGAGACAGCTTCTTACCTCTCCTGCAGCAGCTTGAGGTTCTGCCTGCCCTCTACGTCGATGATGTTCTTGAGCTTAGCCTTGGAGTTGGCGATGTTGGCGATCCTCTCGTCGACCATCCTGGGGTGAGAGCGAAGCGAGTTAGAAATGGAGAATCGTGAGAATGATCGCTCGAATGCTAACAACGGGTTGAGAAGGAAAAAAACGGCTCACCTCTGAAGCTCCGCCTCCTGCTCCTTCGCCTCATCAACCCCCATCAAAAACTTAACCACATCCTTCTGATCCTTACCCCCCGCAAGCTCATGAAGCTTCGTGCACCCCTTAAAGCAGTTATCACCAACGTTGTTCGCGCTCTTTGGGAGCGTGATGTCCTCGAGGACGGCGTTCTTGCCGAAGGCCCATTTGCCGATGGAGGTAAGGCCTTCTTTGATTTGGACGGTTTTGAGGTTCTTGCAGCCTCGGAAACTCTCACGACCCAAGAGCTGCAACGACGAGTTAGATATGCTAATATCGTGTATGCTCAAGATATGCTAATATCGTGTATGCTCAGCCCATCGTCGCTCCACTCCTCCTTCGTCCTCGAATCTCACCTTAACATTACTCCCCAAAACAACCTTAACCAACATCTCACAATCCTCAAAAACCCCATCCGAATCCTCCAAACTCCCCAAATCAACCAGACTCTCCGGCAACCTAACCTCCGTAACCTTCGTCGCGTAAAACGCTCCTTCGGTAATGTTGGTTATGGGAGCGGAACCGAAGTCGAGGGAGGTTAGGTTTAGACAACCGTAGAAGGCGTCGACGCCAACGGTCGTGCAGTTGGGAGCGAATTTTACGGAGGTTACGTCTGAGGAAGAGATTGGGGGGAGGTTGGGGGTGTGGGGGGGGGGATTGAAGGGTTAGGGTGTTATCGCCGAGACAAGAGAGAAAGGGGGAGAGGTCCTGAGCCTAGCACAGTGTGATAACGTCGACTCAACGCTTAGCACACGTCGTTTTCGGGGGAGATAGAACTCCACAATTGGTTTTGGAACCCGCCTCCCCTAAATTCGCGTGCGAGGTGAAAAAGGTTCTCAAAGTTGTATCACCCATTCTATCCGGGGGTAGTTTACCCTCTGTCACCATGTGTTGTAACCTCATTTCTCTTCTCTTCTCGCGAGTGCGATTCAGCGGACTCACCTTCTCTGGCTCTGTACTTTTCGCCGTCGCCTTCTTCATAAGTTATTTCGACCATAATGCGGAGGGGAGGGAGGGATAGGCCGCTAGGCAGTTGGTGTAGGCGGGGAAGGGGCAGGCAGGGGATGTGTCAGGGGCGGGTGGGCGGAAGGGAAGGGGACGAGGGTGGGAGCCCTAGCAGCGTGTCAAGGTAATATGTTGATGGGTGCGGTATCGGCGGGAGGAGGGAGGGGGAGGGACCTGTGGATATTTCGCCAAAATTGATCTCCCCAAATCCGACATTTGCCTGATATTGCAAAGGTGAGTTCAAAACGTCGTCGTTTACGCCGAGGAATTTCAAATTTCGAAACTCGTGATCGACACCCAACGATGCACCATTCTCAAGCTCAGGCAGACCCGCGCACACACATATAACAACTAGTTCTAGAACAGCACTATCGGGCAATAAATCCCAACTGTTTCTGACACCACCACTCTCCACCGAAACTCGCCTCACCTACCCTCACAAATTAAACATCCTCACAACTCCCAACCCCTTCAGCCCCCCACCCACAACCCAAATCCCAACCATGCTCCTAAAATCCGCCCTCCCCCTTTTCCTCCTCTCCCCCCTCCTCTCCTTGTCCACCGCCACCCCCACCACCTACCCTGCCTCCTCCTACACCACCTGGTCCCCTGATGCTGCAATCGAAAAATCCCGCCTCGCTAAAATCTCTGTCCCTTTAGAAGACGGTAGTTCTATTGATATCTCCCGTTTAGATCTCGTCGGATCCCCCCATGAACGTGGTTTCGCTTCAGGTGCTTTACTCGCTAACGATATAATCGAGTTCATCGACGTAAAACTAAACTCCTACTTCTCAAATGAATTACTCAACCTAGATATCTCCTCCCTCCCCTTAAAATTACAGGAAGTTCTAGAACCTATAATCGAAAAGGGAGCAGAAAAAGCGCCAGAAGTCTTCTGGACTGCAATGTCATTTGTATGGGAAAAAGAGAAGGAGTACGTTCCTGAAGCTATCCTTGAAGAGATGAACGGTATAGGTGAAGGTATTTGCGCTGGTTTGACTTCCGGAGACGATTGCAATCCTCTCGAAATGTCGATGAAAGTAAAACATGTTAACATGCTCCCCGAATTAATCCGCATGGCTTGTACCGCCTTCGGAGCTTGGGGTACTGCTACACCAGACGGTAATTTAATACAGTTGAGGGCTTTGGATTTTGGGGGTGGGCCGTTTGCTAATTATACGGTTTTGAGCGTGCATAGGCCGGAGGGGGGGGGGGCAGGCTTTTACGAGTTTGAGCTTTCCGGGGTTTGTGGGGGTTGTTACGGGGGTTAGTGAGAAGGGGATTGGGGTTAGTGAGAAGGTGAGCGTGCTGTGTGTGTGTGGAGGGGGGGGGGACGCGGCAATATAGTAATTTCCGCAACTTACACACGCTCGCTGGCAGGTCTGGATGACTTACGACAAACGCAGTATCCAACCTGGATCGTACGACGGCCTCGCTGACGTCCTCGTCATACGTAACATCCTCGAAAACAGCAGCACTCGCGCCGAGGCCGAGGACTACCTCATGAACGTTGACAGGACGTGGAGCATCTGGCTCGGCATCGGAGACTACGAGTCTCAGAAGTTCGACCTAGTGGGCTACAAGCAGAAGAGCGCCATCGTCTACGACGACACTACCATTAACACCGAAACCGGACAAGACTACATCCAGGACGTCTGCTACGTCGACAAGCACCCTCAACCCTCCCACGCCGACGACCTCCCCAAGCTCCTCCAAGGCTACCACGGCAACGTGACCTTCACCGCCGTCCAGGACATCGTCCAACAGCACGAAACCGGCGACCTCCACTGGGCCGCTTACGATTTCGCCAAGAAAACCATGATCCTAGCCATCGGGAGAATCGACGAGGAGGGGAATTACGGGGAAGACGGGAAGGTATGGCAGGCGCATAATAGGCCGGGGGTGGTGTTTGACTTGGAGGATTTGTGGAACGGAGTGTAAAGGGTTAGTTTGGGTTGGCGGAGTGGGTTAGCGGAGTGGGTTAGCGGAGTGGGTTGGTGGAGGGTTGAGCGTAGCGAAAGTGTGCAGGTAGTGGTGAACGTTTCATAATAATAGGAATAGAAGTTTGAGTAGAAGAAGAGTTTTTTTCATTACCAAAAACGATTTGTTTTAATGATGTGAAAGGGGGTGACGGGTGACTGGTTGATGGGCTGACGATGCGGTACTCGTCGAAAGACAAAGATTAACTTCTTCTCTTTTTTTGGGGCCAAGTTCTTAGTTGAAGTAGCTGAAGTCGGTGAAAGGCTGCATGACCTCTCCGTCGTAGTGGGGGATGACTCCCTTGAGGACCGGGACGGAGCCCTCGATCTTGCCCTCGGATAGGAAGCCGAAGATTCCGAGCATCGCAAGGCGGCCGTTGTTGATCTCGGCGACAAGGCGGTTGGCCTTCTTCTCCTCGGACATGTTCTTGGCGAGGTTGAAGGGGTCGTAGAGGTTGAAGATGGGGTGGCCGATGGTCTGGGGGAGTGGGGGGGGGAGCGTGTTAGAGGAGTTGTAAGGAGTTTTTAGGGCTGCAGTTCGTCGTTTTCGCACCTCACGGAGGACGTCGAAGGGAGGGTACTGGCCGGGCTTGCGGCCCTGGGTGTAGTGGGGGAGCTTTCCTCCACCGCACTCGTCCCAGAGCTCGAGAGCGGAGATGACCGCGAAGATCTGCCACTTGGCGGCGGATCCCATATTGTCCCAGATCTGCGAAGAGCGAAGCGAGCCGTGTTAGAAACAAGTAGCGAAGGAAGCGACGCCGACGTCGAGACTGTCGCTGCGTCTCTCCGCCTCATAACGAACGGAATTAACGCATTCCCAGCTCGTCGCTTCGCTCCTCGCGGTTTCTCACCTCGGGGGGGGTGTTTCCGGTAGGCCAGGCGCCGTTCTCAAGGTTCATCGGCCAAGGCCAGTGGATTCCATTAGCGTGGACGATGTATCCGACGAAGGCAAACATGGCAATCCTGCCGTGCTTGATCTCAGACTGGCGCAACCAGCCGATGGTGGCCTCGTTACCCCAGTCGTAGAAGTCGCCGTCGGAGAGGTTCATGGGATCGTAGAACTTGACGATGGGGTTGGCCTTCTCGGCGAGAGTCTTGAGGTCGGCGACGGTCTCGTGGAGGGCGGTGGCGGGCTGGGGAATGGGCAGGAGTGGCGAGCGTAGCGAGCTGCGTTAGTGGTGGAGATGGCGAACTAGAGGAGAGGAGCGAAGCGATGGTTTGGGAGCGTCGTCGGTTTTTTTTGGAGAACGTGAGCAGATGGTTTGGATGGTTTGGCGAGGGACTCACCTTGGGCGCGGCGGGGGCCTGGAACGCGGCAGCAGCGGCGAGGAGGGTGGATAGGATAGCGAGCTTCATTGTAGTTTCTGTGGGGCGGGAGGAGATTAGTTTTTGGGAGAGACAGAACTGAAGCGAAGCTTGAGCGTACTCCAGGCACACTTCCGCCTGAGAAATTTAAGGAGGGGGAGTTTGGGGGTGGAGGGGTGGCTGAAGGGGTGGATACATGTAATGGTTCGCCGCCCTGAAATGGCGAACTGTTGGCGTCCCCAAAATGTGCTTCGTCTTCGAAGATTTGCGTGAACACCTAGCGCGGGGATTTGTTCAACGATCGATCAACTGACAGGGAAATACGATAGTATTGAACTTTTTATTGCTACGAGGCGATAGAGGCAAATCATATGATGGTTCTGGAGTGACTCAAATTGCGTCATGTATCGTTTGAAGCTTACCTGCGATTTTATCGAAAATTGTCAAAATCCTTGAAACTTCCAACCCCAACCAACCCCTGGTAGATACTATAATCGACGGCCGTCCAGCACATGTGGCACGTGATTCTATGTGCTTCAGCTCCCAACGATTGAATCAGTATTTCTGGAATCGTCGTATTTAAGCAGAAATTGCCAATCGCGTCAAAATCATGATCCTCAAAATTGATCGACGCCGCTACGATGGTGCTACTACGTCGACACACAAACGTCTAACCTTGTCAACAGCCTCTCCTCTTCCCAGTTTCTCACTCACGATGTTCTCCCGCCTCGTCCGCCCCGCCCCGGTTCTATCGCGCCTTTGTCCCCGCCTCTACTCCTCTCAAACCCCACCCAAATTCCTCTTCATTGGCGCCGGTAAAATGGCCGAAGCCATGATATCGGTGAGTGTGCGTGTGCGTGTGCGTGTGCGTGTGCGTGTGCGCGTGGGGGTCGAACGTGAATACGAAAAATGAAACATTACGTAGTGAAGCGAGCATCCGCCGAAGCGTCGCAGGCTGGCCGATGCAGGGAGTTCGCCGTCAGTCGCGACGGCGGAAAGTCCTTCGTCTTCGTCGGAAACGTGCCGATGCTTGATCCGCCCCGCGCCGATACGAAGAGAAGATCGCGTCTTCACCACGCGAATGTCAGCGTGAAGATGATCACCGATGACCATCGCAACATCGCGATCGAGACCGGCAAGAGTGCTGCGCCAACTGTTGGGATTTCAGGGCGGCCACGTCCAAATGAGCGCATGGAAGGCGAAACGAAGGAAACACCTAGCGCGGGGATTTGTCCAACGATCGTGATCGAACCAGGGAACTACGAGGTAGAACTGACCTTTATTTTGTTTTCTAACTGGCGAGACTTCGCTCGTCCGCTCGTTCGCGAAACCGCACCGAACACCCACAACCACAGCCTCTCCTCTCCTGCCCGATCGTCGGCGGGGGTAAAACCCCCGAAGTTCGAATCTCGGAGATCTCCCCCGAAATTAGTTCTAGGGTTACCGAGAAGTTCGGAATTAAAAATTTCAAAGATTTAGGCGAAGCTGTTTCCGGTGCTGACATGATTGTAGTCGCTGTAAAACCTCAAAACGTTGACGCTCTTTTCGAACAATTAAAGCCTGTGCTTGCCTCGCAAGACAAGAAGCCGATGGTTTTAAGTATATGCGCTGGAGTGCCTATTACCAAATTTGCTGATAATTTGGGTTGTAAGAAGATCGTCAGAAGGTGAGATGATTTTGAACGAGCCCCCCATTTATTAACTTCTTACATTTCGCGACGCGCTCGTAACGTTTCAGCATGCCGAACACGCCTAGTATGATTCAAGAAGGTATGACCGTCTGGTCAAAAAACGAATCAGGCCTCTTCACGGAAGACGAGATATTACTCTGCAAGAACTTCCTGGCTTGCTTCGGAAGCGAGGTCATGGTCGCGGATGAGAAGTTCATTGATATGGCGACGAGTATTAGCGGGAGTGGACCTGCTTATGTTTTTATGTTGGTTGAAAGTATGGTTGATACGGCTGTGCATATGGGTTTTTCGAGGGAGGTGAGATGACAATGAGGAGCGAAGCGACGTCTTCTTCATTACTGAATTCTAACGCCTCTTCGCTCGCTCGTCCTAGATCGCGCAAAAATTAGTCCTCCAAACAATCCTAGGCTCGACCCTCTACGCGATAGACACCCAAGAACATCCTACAGTCCTGAAAAATAGCGTAACCTCCCCCGCAGGAACAACGGCCTCCGCAATGTACGAGCTCGAGAAGGGCAGGTGAGCAGGCGTCGATCGATTTTGAGGATCATGATTTTGACGCGATTGGCAAGTTCTGCTTAAATACGACGATTCCAGAAATACCGATTTAATCGTGGGGAGCTGAAGCACATAGAATCACGTGCCACACAACGCAGCTCGCTACGCTCGCCGCTCCTGCCCCTTCCCCAGCCCGACACCACCCTCCACGAGACCGTCTCCGACCTCAAGACTCTCGCCGAGAAGGCCAACCCAATCTTCAAAATATTCTATACTAACACGTCGCTCCGCTCCTCGGCTCGCTTCCCCCCCCCCCCGCCGCAGGTTCAAGACAGTAATCTCCGACGCAGTCTGGGCTTGCTATCGTCGAAGCCTAGAAATGGGTGAACAAGATAGTAATGTTGGACCCGGTCGTACGAGTTTACCTAGTTCAGAGTTTAACGATTTCGATTACAGACGTTAAATATATTAACGTTTGGAGAAGGGGGGGGGGAGGGGCATATTTAAGTAAATTTATAAAGCAAACAGACGTGATAAAACCTTTTATTCATTCCCCCAACACTAGCTCCAATCCCCCCCTTAGTTCGCCTCATTCAAGTAGTCATTAACCTCCTCCTCCTTCAAAATCCTGAAACTCCCAGTCTCCTTCTCCAGGATTCCAACCTCAATATTCTTCCCGTTGATCTCCCCTTCGAAACCCTCGCGTAAGGTTAGGAGGCATGTGTGGATGGCGTCTTCGAGGAGGATATCGGGGGTGACGCGTTTCTCGAGGAAGGATTTGGCGTTTACGAAGCCCTAAGGCGAGCGTAGCGATGAATTAGTACACTGAATGTTCTTAATGCGTGAGCCGCTTCGCTCCTCGCTGTCTCACCTTTCCAATCGCGGTAGCGCGCCAGCCGAAGTACGCCCCTGAAGGATCAACCTGAAAAAGCTTGGGTTCCAAATCCTCATCAAACCCAGCCGCCAACACCGAGCATCCGAAAGGCCTAACACCTCCAGACTGAGTGTACTCCTGCATGAGGCTAGCTGTTTGTTTGACTGTTTGGGAGATGGGCTGACGTTCGCCGTAGGTGCGTTCGTAGGCGGAGGCGTTTTTGCGGGCGGAGCGGGTTAGGACGCGGTAGTCGGGGCCGAGGCCGGAGTAGACGAAGCCGGAGGAGGGGGAGATTGACTGGATCTTCTGGACGGCGTCGACGTCTATTAATGTGCTGGAGACCTGGGGTGGGGAGGGGGTTAAAATGGAGCCAAAAGTGGACGTCGTCACTTCTCTCCTCGCCCCGTGCTCGTGTTGTATTTTGCAGTTGATCAACACCAACTAACCTTCTTGTCAGTCGCTATGACGACTCCGTCCTTTGCGGCGATGCCGAGGGAAGTGCGGCCATTGCTAACGGCGTTGAGGGCGTACTCGATTTGGAGGAGCTTGCCCGTTCGGGAGAAGGTGGTTAGCGAGAATGAGTAGGCGGAGTCTCCCTGTAGCGAGGATGGATTGGAGTGTGTTAGAGGAGGCGAGCGGCGTGAGAGGGTCTCCTTCTCCAGGTGGGAGGAGTATGGCGCAATATTAATTCCAAAAAAATGGAGTCCGGCGGAGTCCGGCAGAGAGTTGGCTCAATGCATTCAAACGAGCCGCAAATAATGTGTGAAAGTAATTTTTGAGCCCGGAGAGGCCATGAATGGCATAGAGGCCAATATTTGATCGGGAATTCACCATTTTGAATGAATTATTTGACAAAGATGATTTATGTAAATATCCTGGGTTTGAAATTGGATTTGATATTTTGAGTGAAGTAAGCTATGGCTGGGCTGATTGTACAGCGCAATCGATAAATTTGTCTAGATTACACAATCACAGACTTTCAAGCCCTTTAAAACGTCGCGTAGAATGAATCCCGGCTCAACTCCGCGGAGGTCCAAAAATCGAAATCCAACTAACCCGAATCTCAGGCTCTCGCAGATTTACTCGCAAATTTACACGATGAACGGTCTCAACCTCCAGCAGATGATGGCGATGATGCAGCAGGGGCAAGCAGGAGGTGAGTGGTATGGGAGACAAGAGCGACCGACGAAACTAGGCTGAAGGAGCGAACAAGGAGCGAAGCGATCTAATGCGAAGAGCGTCGCTTCGTCGCATCGCTTCGTTCCTCACTATCGTCGTATTAAATCTACTAATTCTTCCTCCTCTTCGCTGCGCTCTTCGTGTAGGCGGCGACACCTCCTCCTCCCTCGCCTCTCTGTGCTCCTTCAAAGCCGGCCGCTGCACCGCCTCCCCTCAGCCCGACGGCTCCCTAAAAATAACCCCCATGAAAGGCAAGGGAACCCTCAACCTCACCCGCACTAATGCCTCCCACTCGGAGGGAGAGGGAATGATCCATTTGCAGTGGGAGGATAGGAAGACTAAGGAGACTCCGGATAAATTCATTATTTTTCCAAGCGAGGCCAAGTTCGAGGAGGTATGAAGTTGCGAGGAGCGAAGCGACGAGCCGGAATGCTTTAATTTTTTACGCAAATTGTTTCTAACACGGCTCGCTTCGCTCGCCTAACCCCAGATCCAAACCGGAACCGAAACCGACACTCCCGTTTGCATGCTATCGTATATGGGCAATTCTGAACGTCGTAACTTTTATTGGGTCCAGGAGTTAGAATTTGACAAGGAGGTGAGGAACTGCAAGGAGCGAAGCGACGAGCTGGGAATGCGTTAATCCCGTTCGTTTTACGACTGCGCTATTAGCTCCAGTCTACATGTCGACGCCTCTTTCACCGCCACGCAATTCTAACTCGTTAAACACCAATCTTCATGCGACTTGCTACGCTCGTCGCAGAACATAAACGAGATCAACACCCTCATGAACGACCCCGCCAAGGCCAAGAAGAAAGCCGACCCCGAAGGCGCCGAGTCCTCCGCCCCCCCCTCCTCCACCTCTTCTCCCACCTCCGCCCCCGCTTCCTCCACCACCGACACTTCCATGGACGTCGTCTCCAACGACGTAATTTCCTCGGCCAACCTACCCGCCGACACTTCCGTTGCTGATATTTCCACTACCACCCCTTCCGCCACCACCCCCGCACCCCCCGCAGGCGGCGTCGACGTTCAGAACCTCCAATCTATTTTATCTGGGTGAGAGAAGAGTCGAGGAGCGAAGCGACGACGCTGAGAACAAGAAACACGTGCGGAGGCGAAGCACAACATGAGATTCAACAATTTTTGCGTTCTCACCGTTCCGCTCACTCTAACACACACGCTCGCTTTGCTCGCCCCCCCCCTCAGCCTCGGCCTCCCCGCCGCCTCCTCCTCTCCCTCCCCCACCGCCTCCATCACAACCCCCGCTGCCCCCGCCGCCCCCTCCAAAACCACCGGTGGAATAACTCTTTCCGACCTCCAATCCGCCATGTCCCTCGCCCAAGAAGGCGAGGCCAAGCTAACCGACTACGTCTCCTACTCCGAAGTCGAGCGTCAAGGCTTGCTAGAAAACTCCACGACTGTAGACAAATTAACAGCCCTACTACCAGAAGGACAAAGGACGAAGGAGGACCTCGTCAAGACCTTGAGGAGTCCTCAGGTTCTAAGCGCTCTGGGGAGCTTGAGCAATGCATTGAATGGGCCGGAGTTCGCGAGCGTTTTGGCGAACTTTGATTTGCAGTTGGGGGAGGAGGAGCAGAGGTGAGATGAGAGAACGAGCGAGTGAGTATATATTTCCAATACGATCGATTCTAACACACGCTCGCTCTCCTCGCCAGGCTCGTTGCGGAAGGAAAGGGCGTCGAGGCTTTCATCAGGGCTTGCGAGAAGAAGGAGAGGGAATCGAAGTAAGAAAAGAAAGCCGGGAATTCGAAATATTCGAGGGGAGGTCGTGTAATTGTGCTAAAATAACGTTATAACGTGTTTTAAGATTCAAAAAAGATATCTTAACTTTCTTATAACGCCTTGTTAAGCTGCTCCTTAATCTTCCCCAACCCATCCAAAAGCGTGTCAACCCCCGCCTTATCCATCTCAAGCCTCAGCTTCCTCCCCTCTCCGTCGCTATTGTCCACTCCCAAATTGAGCATTAACGTCGAGCCTGTGGAGACTGACGAATCCGTCTGAGATCGAGGGAGGGAGACTCTCCAATCTATCGTTGTTAGTTTCGGAGGGGAGGGGGAGTTCTGTGAGAGCGAAGAGAGCGTGAAGAACGATTTTGTGTTGGTTAGTTTAGTGGCATGTTAGGGTTACGAGTACGAACGTAACTCACCATCAAACTCGCAGCCCTCCAAGTCCCACACAGGGTTGGCACAACCTGTATCAACAGCTCCTTTAACTTGGGATCCAAATCCTGCTCCAACGCTGAGTTAGAAACTAGTAGTCTCTCAAATAATTGAAGCCAACGTTGAGACTGATTTGCTACTAGCTTTATCTTATTGAGGGATATATGGTCGAGCATCACTACCTGTCTACAGCGTTCAGTGCTCACAGAGGTCCAGCCTCGGTGAATGGTCGACAGTACATTAACCTCGAGGCCTGTTCATATCCCTCAACAAAAACCAACTTATTTTCGGGCGATATGGAGTAGATGTAATATCAGCATAGAATTCCTGGTAAATCTCAAGCGCGTTCATAGCTCGTCGCGTTCGCTCTGAGACTAACCCTCCGCGTTCTCACCTTTGCGTCCTTCTCCAAAATAAGTTTAACGTAATCCCCCGTCTCCCCCGCATTCTTGTGCTGTTTAATAACAATCTCCACGAACTTCCTCATTGCCAAATACAGAGATTCCTGCGCATTAGCGTTGAGACCGATTGAGGTCATTATGGTGGAGAGGGATGAGGGGGGGTAGGGGGAAGGGTGAATTGTGGGGAGGTAGATTTGGGTGCGATTTAAGAGACCGCAGAGGGTAGATTTGGAGGGGGCGGAGGAGAGGTGGGAAAGGTGGGAGAGGGACATGTTTGGGTGGGAGTATGAGGCGTATGAGGCGTCGTATGTTGAGTGAAGGGGTCTGCGGAGGATAATTGTTAGCGAGGATATTATTGGGGATTGGGAGCTTTAACGTGGGGGAAGCGGCTTGGTGGAAGTTTTAACAGGTTTTCCTAATATAGACTACGGCAACAGACCCAGTGGACTAAGGTTTTGCGTACCGTGGTCTTCAGGGTTGGAGAAAAAATTGCCCTAGGAGCGCTCCTGGCAAATGTAATTTTGGGTTTTTGTCTATTTAACGTCCCACACGCAACCCTGAAGTCTGTTACTCTTTCTACGTACTCTCATAATATAATAGTCCCCCCTCAGTCCCCACTAAACCTCCACCAACGCTTGTACTCCTTTTTCTGGTCGACGAATTGCAGTTTGCCTGATGTACGCTTTCCTTCTACTCCTCCTCTGCCTCCTCCTCGTCACCGCAACAAATTGCTTCCAACACTCCTTCTCAAATCGGAGCAATGGGTTGAGATTGGGTGCGAAGTTTAAGGATCTGAATTACGGAGGGGGGTTCGGGGGTGAGAAAGGTGAGGGGAAGAAAACGCAAGACGGTGACGAGAGAAGCGAGATGAGGAACAAATTTACGCTACCGAGCGAAGCGATGATGTTCAGGCGAGCTACATCGTTGTAGTATTGTCCACTTACTCGATTTCTCATCCATTCAACATCGCCTCTCCTCTCCGCACAGACAACTCCAAAAACTCCAACTCCAACCCCTCCTCCAACTCCAACCTAAGCGAATCCGAACGTCAACAAAAATGGGAGCTCGCCTACAAAGACCACCTAAAACGCGTCGGCCCCAAAATAACCGCCCTCGCCTACGACGGTTACCTCGCCCACGGTCGCGGTTCCCTCCTCTGTAAAGCCGATCTCAACAACGACGGTCCCGCGAATGAAGCGTTGCCGAATGCGTATTTACCGAAGGTGAAGTGGAGTGAGAGTAATCCTTTGAGTTCGAGTGATTTGTTGAATTTGAAGGAGATTCATACTAGAATAGGTGGGTATCGCAGCGATTTCCGAGCGAAGCGAGGATGTGTAGGCGGAACTGAATGAATATACGAAGAGGAGTGACGAAACCGAATGAATACTCGATTATAAACAATCTGTTTTAGTTCAATACTAACATCCTCCCTTCTCTCCTCTTCAACAGCCTCCTACGACCCGGAAGTCCAATTCGTAATCGTCTTCCAAGCACACGGTCTAATGGGCTGCGACGTGGTAAAACCGAACATCAAACCGAGGATCATGGCGGAAAAACAAAGAGAAGAGAGGAGACGGAACGAGGAGAAACACGAAGAAAAACAGGAGGATAAGGGGTATGTTGACGCTACTATAATCGACGAGGGGGTGGGGAATTTTGAATAATAATAATGTAATTTGTACTGAAAGTTCCATAGAATCGTTCGGATCGTAATTAGCATCATCGTCATCATCATCATCATCCGTCATCGTCATCGTCATCGTCATCGTCATCGTCATCGTCATCGTCATCGTCATCGTCATCGTCATCGTCATCGTCATCGTCATCGTCATCGTCATCGTCATCGTCATCGTAATCCTCCTGCTCCTCCTCCTTCACTCCCCCCCCTCCTTCTCCTTCTTCTCCTCCCCCTTCCACCCTGCAAAGCGAAAAAACAAACGCGACCACCCCCAGGTTAAAAAAAACGTAACAAAAGCAAAAGTCACCCCCCCCAAACAAAAAACTCACCTCCGCCACCCACTCCTCCAACCTCCATCCTTGGCAACTCCAACCTCCCAACTCCAAACCCTCCCGTGCTCGGATTCATCCCTCCAAGCACTTCATCCGTCTTCTCCCCCCCGTTCGGACAACTCTCCAACCTCCCTTTCCCAAACATACTCGACGGCAAACTCCCCAGCCTACCTTTCCCTACCATGCTCGAATACGCCGCGGATTTAGCTAACCCTAATCTCATTGAATTAATTCTCATTTCTTTGACGTTCGTGATTTGAGTTTCCTCTTCTTCAGACTCGGATTATGAGGAGGAACCGAGGGGGGAGCTTAATTCTTTCCTGTGCGTAACGAAGATACCGTCCTCGCTTAAATTACTCCCCGCGCTGCTGACTCTGCTTGATTTACGGACTAGCTCGACGGGACTTGGTACGCCTTTTTTCTTCGTTGGGCCGTTCTGAGAGTACAGGCTTTCCTGGTTACTCTCCATGTCATCGTCGTAGTTGTTATCGTGTTCCACTTGTACTAATACTTCTTCATCCTCTTCTTCGACGTCTTCCATTTTTGTAACCTTCTTCTTCTTCTTCTTCTTCTTCTTCGTCATCCATTCTCTCACCCCTTCCCCCGTTTTCAATCTGGTGAATTTCTTCTTCTTCTTAATCTTCTTTGAGGAGCAATCAATGTCGGCGCGTTGAGTTAGGAAATCGGTGCACACGGAGATGGTGTTAGAATCGGAGTCATCGGCTGCGAGGAGCGCATGTGGATTCGTGTTAACGAGTTTGAATTACGTGTCAGCTGTGTCGGCTACAGTGGCATCGCTATCTAGACTACAGAAAATTTGGGGTTTGGGGATGTGGTGCCTGCAACTGAATTGCGACTGTAATTTTCGCATTCCCAGCTCGTCGCTTCGCTCCTTGCTGCATCTCACCTAATTTACTACCTTCGTCGAACTTCTGCTTCATGTGCCTGATTCGGAGGGGCGGTTTTCGCCTTCGCCTTCGTCTTCGTTTTTGTCGGCTGTTTTTGTTTTTGTTGCGGTTGCGGTTGCGGTTGCGGTTAGTGGG
>BLQM01000129.1:0-15621 GCA_012489335.1 Triparma laevis f. inornata
TACATTGAATTGCCGCCGCAGTACTGTAGTGGAGGGGGTTGGGGAATTAGTTATTCGAACCCAAAACTTCCTCCCCCCTCCTGATCGTCCTGTTCTTCCTCCTACCCATCATACTTACCTCACTGACGTACCTTGCGTCACCCTATGTCGACTTCCGATACCACACTCAGCGCGCCTCTTCCTGCCTTCTCCTCCTTCTTTTCCGAACCTCTGTCCTGCCCCTTTCACCCATGTGGGAAGCCGCCCATCCCGGCTCTTACAAGCACTCAGTCGCAACATCCCTCATCGAAAGCACAGCCTCCTCCTCCATCACCGTGAAACAGCACGAGTTGTGGGTCGTCGAGCGGCACCAGATCAATCACTTCATGCTCCGCGCCTCCTCCCTAATTACACAACAACAACAACAACAACAACAACAACCAACACCAAACGCAAACGAAAACACCCTGTGTGCAGAGTGGGACGACACTCACCTCATCGACGGCGCCTTCTCCTCCCTCTGCCCGAATCACGACAAAAACAACATAATTATATACTCCGGCGTCTCCAACAAGCGCGGAGTTTACAAGCTTGTTGACCCCGAGTTCGTGGACCCTCCTTCTTACGCCGGCAAGCTGGAAGTCCACGTCGACATCACCGAGAACAACAGCGACCTAATCCCGAGTTCCATCTACTCCGTTATAATCGCCAATCAAGTCCTCGAGCACATCTTCGACCTGCAGGCTGCCCTCGTAGAGCTGACCTGGGTCCTCGCCCCTAATGGTTACTTAATCATTTCCGTGCCCTTCTTCGCTCCCAACCACGCCGCGCCCAACGACTTCTGGCGCTTCACGCCGCAGACCATTCGAAGGGCCGTGTCTGAGTGGGGAAACGGAGAGCTCGCCCTAATTGAAACCTGCGTCTTTGACAGTGGCGTTGCCCTGACAGCTGGCGCCATGCTTGGACTCGATGGCGCTTTCTTCACCAAAGAGGAAATGCTCGCAGACTTCCGCTGCGTCCCCCCCGAGTACGACACCTTCTCCGAATACACTTTAAATATACATGCAATAATTAAACGAATATAAAAATATAATACATGCATATTTACATGACAAGATACACTTTCCTCTTCTTCTTCTTCCTCTATACCCCGCAGCTACCTACGCCCAACCCCACAAACACTACGCGGCTTCCTTCTCCTCCTCCTCCTCGCCACCCCCACCCCCACCCCCACCACTCCCCCCACCCTCCCACTTGAATCCGACTCCAACTCCCCCTGTGAACTCGGTCCCGTTGAAGCTGACGCTTACTCCGAACCACATTCCTTCATCCCCCTCCCCCTCCCCACCCTCACCCCCTTCCTTCTCCTCCTCATCTCCACCCTCCTTCTCCTTCTTCTCCTCCTCTTCGCCCTTCTTCTCTTCCCCTTCTCCCCCCTCTCCAACTCCTCCACCTTCCAAATCGGGAACAACCACACTCACGCAGCTGCCTCCTCCAACCAGCTTGGCGTCGACGATGGTAACTCCACCGTCCTCGCTCTCGAACTTGACTTTTATCGTCTCGCTGTCGAAGAACCCTCTTCCGTCGATGGTGAGTCCTGTTCCCGCCTTGCTCACGACGTCCTTGCTCAAGCCAGCGATGGTCGGCACGGGGTAGAATTCGAACGACCCGCAGTCCTCGACGAAGTTCACACCGTTGAAGGCGACATCCACCAGCACCTTGCTTGTCAGCGCGACAGTCTTCGGGGCCGGGATGTCCTCCTCCCCGTCCTCTCCCTCCCCCTCCCCGCCCTCCTTCTCCTCTTCCTCCTCCTCCCCCGCCCCCTCCTCCTCCTCCCCACCCACCTTCTCTTCCTCCTCCCCGCCCTTCTCCTCATCCTTGCCGCCTTCGACCTCCACGACCTCGAAGCTCGGCGTCTTGCAGATGACCTTCAATCGCCAGCGTTCCTCACCGTCCTCTCCCCACTCCTCGTCCTCCACCGGCACGGAAACGCATTCCGCCAAGGAGAACTTCTCGAACAAGCCGTCCTCCGTGTAGAACCTCACGGCCGTCTCACCGCTGGCCTCCACCTTGGTGACGCCGGCCGTTCCAAACTCAACATCGGTTCCGCCGCTCATGGGTCCTCCCGAGTTCTGCATTGGCTGCCACTCGAACTCCCTGTAGTACTGGAAGTCAACTGTCCCCTCCAAGAAGGTCTCGCCTCCGTCGATGCTCAAATCAATCTTGACTCCGAGCGACTCAAGTTCACTGTCCCACTGGGGCTCCAGGCCGGCGTACAAGCTCTTGACGATTCCGTCTCCCCCCTCCAGAGGCAGCACGTCAACGTACAAGTTGCTCCTGTCTCCGTACCTCACCGGCAGCCAGACAACCTGCTCCACGGCCTGCATCGTTTCCTCTCCCTCCTTCGACTCCTCGTCGACCACCGGCTCCATATGATCCCACCTCATTCGTGCTATCAGTTTTCCGCTGTCGAAGAAACTGTGGGTAGGGTAAGGGGTGGAGGGAGCAAGCCTTGTGTTAGATATACGGATAGATTAGCGAACTGTATTAGAGAAAGGCGCAATATCGATGGCTCACCTCTCTCCGACGATCTTAACTTCGACGCCTTCCGCAAAAGGCGAGCTCCTGGGCTCCACTCCTCCAATCTTGAAATCGTGGAAGACAAAGGCGCCGTCCAAGCTCTTGAAGTCGATGCCGTTGAGGGCCACCGAAATCTTGGTCTCCCAGGGGAGCGGGGTGTCCCCTAGAGTGGGGGCCTTGCAGGCGATGTACTTTCGAATGACGTCCTCCATTCCCTCGGTCTGCGCTCACCGTGTTAGAGATTTAAAATATATTATTACAGTTCGTCTGTTCGCCTCACCTCCTCGTTGACCTCCTGCCCAGTGACCATGGTCTTAAACTTTCCAGGAACGACGATCTCCCCCTTACTGCTCTTGCCCTTGAACCTGACCTTGAGCATGTCGCTGTTGAAGAGGTTCGATCCATCAAGCTCGATGACTTCTCCTCCTCCCGACCACACGTAGCCAGGGGTCACCCTGCTCACGGTGGGCTCGGGGTAGTAGAGGTACTGCTGCTGGTTGTCAGTGAAGGCCTGACCGGTCATGCTGACCTCCACAGTGACTGGTCCTGTCTGAGCGAATCTGCGACGAGCGGTGTTGGTGGTTATTTGACGGGTTAGGTTAGAATTGTGTGGTGCGCGGCCATTGTTTTTCATTCTCGCCTCACCTGGGAGTCTTGCAGATCACGTACTGCTCTCCAGTTTCTAGGTCCTCCTCGAAGGTGCCAACGGCAGCTCTCGTGACGGCCTTCTTCGCCGTGGCGGGAGGAATGAATCTCACAACGATGTTATCGCTCGCCCAGAAACCTCCTCCCACGAGACGGCACTTGCTGCCTCCGCTGATGGGACCGAGGGGAGGATTGAGCTCGTAGATCTGGCTGGGAGTGTACGCCATGCTGATCTTTTCAGTTGCGCAGATCAGGAAAACTTTCTTCCCACAAAGCGCCTCGATGCGAACGGGCTGGTTCTGATGCTCTCCCTTGTTTCCTAGTCCCAGCTGGCTGGATCCGTTGCTTCCCCAACTCCAGACGACGTCATCACTGTCGATTCCGATGCAGTAGTTTCCACCGCAAGTGATCTTCTTGAACTTCGTTTCGGAAACATCCTCCCCTCCAATATGGCAGGGTTCGTAGCGGGCCTTGGTGTCGCCTAGTCCGAGCTGTCCGTAAGCGTTCAGTCCCCAAGCCCACACCTGCGACGAGCAAAGCAAGTCGCATGAAGATTGACGTTCACGAGTTAGAATTGCGTCGCGGTGACAGTGGCGTTGATATCTAGACTGGGGCTAGTAGGGTAGGTGGATAACGAACGGAATTAACGCATTCTCAGCGAGGAGCGGCGAGCGAAGCGAGACGAGGAGTGAAGCGACGAATTGAACGAGTCACTCGGACTCGCTCCTCGTTGAATTTTTAACGCTTCGTAATCTCGTCACTCGGCTCCTCGCAGTAACTCGCGGAATTGACCCATTCCTAGCTCGTCGCTTCGCTCCTCGCAACTTCTCACCTCTCCGTTCTCAGTCCACGCGATAGTGTGTCCCCAACCAGCCGAAGCTCCAACGAATTTCTGCACCAGCAAGCGAGCGAACGAGCGGCGAGCGAAGTCTCGCCGTGTTAGAATATTTACCCAGCTTGCGTCGTCGTACACATAAAACCCTCACCTCCCCTGTCAACGGGCACTTCTCCATAACCCTCTTCGGAACCGCCTGCTTCGTAACCCTCCCACACCCCAACTGTCCACTCCCCCCCTCCCCCCAACTCCACACACTCCCATCCTCACACACCACAATCGTAAACTTCTCCCCACACTCTACGGCTTTAACCGGATTTTTCACGAATGCACTTACACATTTCGGTAATAGTTGCACACTCGTAATAACATCATTAACGCTCTCTTCAAGCGCACTACTCGCATGTCCAGTTTGACCTTCAAATCCTCTACCCCAGGTATATACATCACCAGAAGTTGTTAGACAAGCTGAATGGGAGGATCCACAGGTTATGGATTTAATTGTTTTATTAGATAAACCTGCTTTTATTAATGTCGGTTTTAAGGGATTTTGGGGGGATGCACCGAGACCGACTTGACCCCATTTTGATGAACCCCAGGAATATAAATTACCATCACCTGTTAAAGCGATTGCGTGATCAATTCCGAAAGATACGTCAATAATATTCTCAGGTAATAAATCTTCCATTACTTTATGTTTTGGGTTTAAGGTTAGGAAGGTTAGGGTTGGGCCGAGGGAGCAGGTTGTGCCGTGGGAGCCGGAGATTTGGGTTAATTTTGTACCGCGGAAGGGGAGGGAGGGGAGGGGAGGGGGGAGGAGGTACCCCAGGTGTACAGGTCGCCGCATTGAGGGTCGTCCATGAGGCTGGAGAACAGGAGGGGAGGGTTAGAGAGACGTGGAGAGGTTTGGGAAGGTGGGTTCGAGGATGGGAGAAATTTGAGGGAACGACGATTGAATATTAGCAGTTGTAGCAGAAGCTGTAGATCTTAAAGGGTTACGCAGATTTTATATCGTTACCTACCTTCGTTCGTTAGTTGTGTCTTATTCTGAAAATCAAAAGATCTCCTGTGAAATCGATTCATAACAGCCGAGATTGGCTGTTGAGAGACTAGCATATTGTTGGAGATTTCAGTCATAATATACTAATATGGCTAATAAGTACGTTATGGAGGACAAGCGTGGATAATTGTCGTAGCCCTGCACTTTCCTCGTCGTATGAATGTGTCGGGTCCCGAAATAATGAAGATGAACGAACCTGGACCAGACTTGGGCTCAGCCTACTAACAACCCTCTCTTGAACCTCCGACCGACAATGAGATAATTTCGACGCTCAATCCAACCCCTCTATGTTAGCCTCCGTCTCGTCCTTAACGATTATCCTGCAACTCCTAACCAATAAACTTTTCTCTGCAAATCTTCCCCAACCTAAACCTAACTCAATCCCCCCTCCCCCTCCTCCTCCCACTCTCTCTCCCCCCTCCTCAGGTCGTATGACGTTATATGGCAAGAAGCCATGACAGTCCTCGGGGAACAAGTTCATATCGAACACGTTATGAGCGAAGAGAATGAGGAAGGAAATCAAATGCCTGAACCCCTCATCATCGAAGCGTTTCAGGTAAAAATAAAAATAAAGTCTCAATCTTCGAAACCTAAAAAAAACCTCTAACCCCCTCCCCCCCCCCCTCCCCCCACCCAGCACTACGCTGTCCTCTACATAAAATACATGCAAATTTTCTCCAAACTCTCCCTCTGCTACGATTCCATCGTCCACCCCCAAAAACGTCTCGATGTAAAAATGACCCTCGAGCTCGTAATCCGTCGAGTAATCGAACTCCGTCACATGCTCGTAAAGTGGAATCCTGTTAATCCGGATGTTATGGTGGAGACGGGGGATCAGCCTTGTTTTCCTTGGGAGTATGTTAATTTGGATGATATTCTGAGCGATCTTAAATTACCACCTTCAACTATGGAAGTACCCATACCGAGATACTTTAAAGAAGACTCTATCTCGATTCACAGGCAGAGGGATAGAACTGTTAGTGGGTATATGAGTATGAAGTTAGGGGTTGAGAGGGTTCCGGTTGAGACGGAGGTATTTATGGAATCGAGGACTATTGAGATGACGTATGAACAAGGTGAGGAGGAGGAAATTGAGAAGCGAGAGAAAAATACGACGACGATTGGGAATACGATATAAAGCGAGAGTACTGAGGTGAAGCGCGGTATTTTTTGATGATAGATGCTCAAACGCTCTTTCTACGTAATTCTAACTCGTTCATTCCAGCTATCGAAGCTATTCAACGTAACGAAAGAGGTCGACAAGGGAAACAACGCGCGAACTTCGTGAAGGAAATGAGGGATGATGATAGGAGGAAGAAGAATTATATTGATAGCGCGACTATGGAGACGGATCCGGAGATTGCGGCGGCGAATATTCAGAGGCTCTTTAGGGGGTATTACTCGAGGAGGTGAGGAGGAGGAGGAGATGAGGAGACGGCGAATCGAGAACTATTTATCTAACACGGCGAGACTTCGCTTCGCCGCTCGTTCGCTTCGCTCACTCTAACCACTGCAGCAACGCCATGAGGGAACGCGACGAGGAGCTCGTATTCATCGGAATGAAGCCCAAAACCTACGACAACGACGAGCTCGAGAACGACCTGAAGCTCAGCTACAAGAAGAGGAAGCAGGAGCAGATCGACAACAGGGAGGCTTACGAGAAGGCGCTGGAGGATTTGAGGTTGGAGGTGAGGCCCTATGAGGAGCGAAGCGACGAGCTGGGACTAAGATATTTACGGTTGCAATTCGTCTGCGCTAGTAGGGGTTTTAGTCTAAACGTTCAAGCGTCTTTTTTCGCTACACAATCTAACTCATAAACGCCAACTTTCACGCGACTCGCTACGCTCGTCGCAGGTTCTGGAGGAGGAGGGACCGGAGATGAGGGATGCGCTTAGGGAGGAGAGGACGCAGTGGGTTACGGACACGATCGCAGGAGGGAGTGACATCCCGACCGACTTGGAGGAGTTTTACAAGATGAAGAACCCGGAGCCTGTGGAGGAGGTGGCGGAGGTTGATCCCAAGGGCAAGGGCAAGGGAGACAAGAAGGAAAAGAAGGACGACAAGAAGGGCAAGAAGGGCGAGAAGGCTCCCAAGCCCGTCGAGAAGCCAAGCTTGGACGGCAAGACCGAGCTCACGGAGACCATGCAGAGCCAGGTGGAGGACTTCGAGGAGGTCTGGGACGAGAGGGACGAGTCAGACAACTTTATCCAAAAGCACGACCCGGAGCTGGCCAAGGAGAGGATCATCCGCAAGCAGGTGAGAAACGAAGAAATGAAATGAAGCCTTATAAGAACATTTTAAACTAACCCCTCCCACTCGCCCCCCCCCCTCCCCTCCCCTAACGCTCGCTTCGCTCGCGCCCACAGGTCGAGCTGGAGCTCAAGGAGCAGGTGGACGAGATGCTCAAGAACAGCCTGGCCAAGATATCGGCGCAGCACGCCAAGGGCAAGGGGAAGAAGGGGAAGAAGGGCAAGGGAAA
Source organism: Triparma laevis f. inornata (assembly GCA_012489335.1). Taxonomy (NCBI): domain Eukaryota; class Bolidophyceae; order Parmales; family Triparmaceae; genus Triparma; species Triparma laevis. The sequence goes on from BLQM01000129.1 coordinate 7,579, forward strand.
GAAGGGCAAGAAGGGCAAGGGGAAGAAGGGCAAGAAGGAGAAGCCCCTTCCCGGAGCCAAGGTAAGACGCAGCGAGGAGCGAAGCGACGAGCTGGGAATACGATAATTACGGTTTCAATGAGTCTCCATGAGGAGTAAAGCGACGAGTAAAGTAGATAACGCGTTGTCTATGAACTTGGAGCGAAGCCGAGTAAAGTAGAGACAGGCTTTCTGTGAACTTGTTGATTAGCTCCTCGTAAACTAGAGAACGCGTTGTCTTGAACTCGTCGCTTCGCTCCTCGCCGGGAATACGACAATCGCGGTCGGAATGAGTCTCCATGAGGAGCGAAGCGACGAACTTTAATAACATTCTAAATTAACTCGTCGCTTCGCTCGTCGCAGCTCGCGGACATCAAGAACATGGACCCCGACCACATGATGAGCGTTCTCATCGAGCACAAGATGATCAACAACGTCGACAAGGTCGTCGTGCAGGACCTCATCGGAGACTTCAACTACCTAGGCAGGGTCATCGACACCCAGCAGAGGAAGGACGTGAAGAGGTGGCTCCCGCAGAACCCGAGCATGGCGCAGCTCCGCGCGAGCATGTCCGAGTACGCCATCCTGCCCCTGGGCAGTTTGGAGGTGAAGAAGCGCATCATGCCCGAGAACAACGTTCGTTCAGTCCTGCTCTACGGCCCCCCCGGGTCCGGCAAGGTGAGGAACTGCGAGGAGCGAAGCGGCGAGCTGGGAATGCGGTGGTTCCCTTCGTTATGAGGCTTCATGATGAGCGAAGCGTCGAATAAAGTAGGACGTGTTTTCTATGAACTTGGAGCGAAACAACGAGTAAAGTAGAGAACGAATTGTCTATGAACTCGTCGCTTCGCTCCTCGCTGGCAACACGTTAATTCCGTTGGTTATGAGGCTCCATCCATGAGCATCAAGAACATTCTATACTAACTCGTCGCTTCACTCCACACCTCGCTAATGCTCGTCGCAGACGCTCATCGCCCAAGCGGTGGCCAACGAGCTCGGAGCGCTCTTCATCAACCTGAGCCCGAACAAGCTCGACGGGAAGTTCACCGGAAACAAGGAGGCGACCAAGCTCATGCACATGGCATTCACCGTGGCGAAGGAGCCGTCGTTTGCCCCCGCCGTGATTTACTTTGACCAGGCGGCAGACTACTTCAAGGCCAAGGCCAAGGGCAAGAAGAAGAAAAAGGGAGCCGATGACGATGGAGCCAAGGCCGGACCCGATCTGAAGCGCTTCATGAAGGACTTGATGATCTACAAGAACCAGGCCCTGGCGCTCGAGGACAGGGTCATCGTCATCGGAGCCTGCACCAACCCCGAGGACGCCGACGTGAAGCAGCTCAAGCACACCGGCAAGGGAAAGCCCGAGAAGCAGGGCTTCTTCGAGAAGTTCCTCTTCATGCCTTACCCTGGCTATCCCGACCGCGTCATGCTCTGGAAGCACTTCGTTAAGAAGTGCCTGAACGGAGAGAGTGGGAAGAAGGAGGTCCCCGACAACTTCGACGTCAGCAGCCTCGCCCACATCAGCGAGGGCTACTCCGCCGGAGCCATATACAAGGCTGTTAGGCAGACTTTGACGCCGCGAAGAGTCCAGAGCATCGAGGGAGGCAAGCGGCCGCTCACCGAGACCGAGTTCATCAACGCCCTCGCCCGCCAAGAAGTCACCTACCAGAGCGACGCGAAGAAGTACATGGAGTTTACCTGCAAGATCACTGATCTGGACAAAAGAAAGAAGGAGAAGGAGGACGCGAAGAAGAAGGAGGAGGGGGGAGGCGACGACAAAAAGGGAAAGAAGAAGAAGTAAAGGAGGAGGCCTTTGCCGAGTTTATTTATAGTTTGTTGTCTAGTTTGTAATATGAAACGTGTTTTTGGTTTTTTCAAATATAGGTTGGTAATGGTCAACTCTGTTTTAAGGAGATACTCTCGACTCTAAACATGAAGTAGACTTTGCTCGACTTCGTAAGGAGACTTTTACCTCCAGTCTAATTGTGTAATGTCATTTTGGACAACATAACTACATCTTTTCGAAATGGTTTCGAAAACTTCATTATATCGCCTCCCCCCCGCGCCCCTAACCCCTAGTCCCCGAACTTACTCTCTGATAACGGCGTTGCCCGTCGGGGCAGTCATCGCCTTGTTAAGAGGCGCTCCCTGCTTGACTGCCTCGGACTGAAACTTGGACATGAAGTCGGCGATTTGATTGTTCGTAATCTCGGTTCCCGCTTCGTCGTCCTTGTTGGGGATGGTCACGTCAAGATAAGCCTGTTTGCCCCAAGGAGGAGCAAAATATGGCAACTGAAGCAAGCGGGAGTTATCTAATTCAGCATCAGCCACACCAAAATCCTTATTAAACGAAGGGTCATCGGGGAGGTTGCAAATGCGGCCCTTCCTGTAGCAACAGCACAAAAGGCGCCAGCACGACATTTCTTCTTCAGGCTTCCTTGTAGTTAGAGAGACGGCAAGGGATTTATGGTGGGCTGTAAAGCTGTAACCGGGCAAGAAAGAGGGTAACGGAATGCTGTAGAACTCAACACTGTCTGAAACAGTTGCAGTGAAGGTCTTGACGTAGCCATGTTCCTCGTCTCCTTCGAGTTCTTCTTTGATGTTCGCGGAAGGCTTGGTGGTCATGATGACCATTCGACGGTTTGTAATGTAACAGCGGCCGAGAAAAGACTGGTTTACATGATCTTGGATATGCTTTTCGTCTTTCGGATTGAGGTCAACCCATTTCTCATCGGCTTGATTGAAAGGCATGAAAGCCACAATTTCCTCCCCTTGGGGTTAAAATATTAACAAAACTAGAATGCATAAAATCTTGGGGGAAATCTTTCTGGGTCTCAGTCCCGGGGGGCGTTCTAAATATCAAACGGCCGAATGATCTTGACGGTGGCATTTTTTTTGTCGAGAACTCGAAAGAATTTGACAACGCCTACAAGCCCGGTGACACCGTGCTGCGAGCCTGCTCGGGGGCAGCGGGACGACTTTTTGCACCAGATTAGTTAAATAATACAGTTTTATTTCTTATGAAAGTTTTTATTTCACTTGCTTAATTTTTGGCTGCGATTCCGAAAGACAATGTAATTTTGATCGCAGCCCTACTTTCATCTTTTTTTTTACCCTTAACCTTAACTCATCCTAAATCGTAACTTAGATCACCCCCCCCCCCCTCCCGTTACGTATGCGGCATGCACTTAGAAGCTCGCACCTATTCGCGCGTATATCATTGTTATTTCATTACCCCGGTTCCACCCTCCCCTAACCCCCCCACAGTCGCCTACGTATCGTAATTGGCCTTCTCCTTTTTAAAGTCGACCTTCTTGTCCTGCTGTAGACCGATGACCGCCTTCCAGTATTCGAACTTCACTTCCTCGTTGTCCTTGAAGACGAAATTAATCTTTTCTCCCTCTTCTTTTTCTGAGGAGCATATCGCGTCGAAGATTTTGCTCATACCGACGTCCGTGAACGAGTTGTTAGAGATGTTGAACTCGACCAGGGTAGACGACTGGTTTTTAATGATTGCGGCTATCATAGACATGGACTCGTCTGTGATTTTGGATCCGGTGACTTCGAAATGGGTAAGGCCCTTGACACACGAGGCCGAACCAGCGAGCAGATCGAGTCCCGGTTTGCTAATCCGCTCATTATTCAGCTTGATGCTAGTCGACTCCTTAAGCAAGACGCCGATCATCGCTTTCTTGAGTTTGCTGGCTTGGGACGAATCAAATTCTACCTCAATCTTCTCATCCGGATCGTCCTCGTACTTCAAGATTATGGATTCGATGAGTTTGTCAAGGGTTTTACCCTCGACTTGGTTGTTTCCAAGGTCTAGCTTTTTGAGAGCCTTAGAGCACCCAAAGACTCCGATTGTGGCTGTGATTTGGTCGGGTTCCAGAGGCTGAGAGATCTTCATCTCTGTGCTTTGAGTCACGTGAGCCTCTGTGACAAGCGTAGCGAGTCGCACGAAGATTATTGTTATCGTGTTAGAATTGCGTAGCGATGAAAGCGTCTTGTGCGTTTAGACTAAAGCTACTAGCGCCGACAAACTACGACCTTAATTGTCGTATTCCCAGCTCGACGCTTCGCTTTTCGCAGCTTCTCACCTCCTAGCGAAATGAGGAACCTGTCCTGTCCAACCTCGAAAAGATGTTTGGCCGCAATCTTTGGGTGGTGCTTCATAAACCACATCTGTTGGGGCAGCGTGAAATTCTTCACGTCCGGAGTAGAGAACGTGACCGCTTCAGCCGTGGTCATTTCAGCAAAGCCTTCCTCGGACGATGTCTTGCCACCGGCACGCTTCGCCGTTACCCACGCTTTCAGGGCTTTGAAAACCCGAGCCGGACCGAGCGTCATAACTAACACAATAAAGGAAATTAGTGTTATGCCGAAAAGTGAAAATTGCACGAAGCCGTCTCCTGAATCGACCTGGTCGGTCTGGATTAATCCACCAATTATCACGGTTAAGAGCGTAGATACCCTTGCAAGAATGTCACACCAGTCCTCCGTGTCGTCCCAGTACGGCCTGCGACGAGCGTAGCGAGCCGCATGAAGATTGGTGTTAACGAGTTAGAATTGCGTTGCGGTGATAGTGGCGTCGATGTCTAGATTGGGGCTACTAGCGCAGTCGAATAACGAACGGAATTAACGGATTTCCAGCTCGTCGCTCCACTCCTCACAGTCCCTCACCTAGTTATGATACTCACAACGCACCCAAAAGCCGTCAAACCAACTCCACACCAAATGCCTTTCGAAGTTGAACCTAGGTACAGAGCGATGAAGGCCAAGCCCGCCTTCTCCGTGAGGAGAAAGACTTTGAACCACCAATACTTCTGTTCGTAAGGCCCCAAAAGGGCAGACGTGAGCGCTTGCTCAAATAAGCGCGTGGCCTCCTTCTCTTCGCTGTATTCTTCGGTTTGAGACAGCTCAATGTCGCCATTAATCTTGTCCTCCAGACTCGCTTGGTAGTCGGTGAGTCCTCCTTGACCAATGTTGCCGACAACTTCCTTGTACCTGAGTGAGCGCAAAATCAAAAGATGTGTAAGTTTGGCAGTTGAATATTTATAGTGCACAGCTCAGTACTCACATGTTTCTTGCTACTTGGGCGAGTTTGATCAAAGGAGCGAAGACGTAAAAGGGCGAAAAGCAGATTGCTGTGATGCCTAGTCCTCCTCCTTCTGACATTGCACTAACAACGGCATTGACTCCGCTAAGGTACGAGATCAAGTACATGAACATGAAGATACCGAATTCGAGTTTCTCGCGTTTTTTGTTAAATTCCCTGGCAACGAGGTCGGCCTTAGTCCCTGAGTCGATCCTTTTAATTTTAGCTTTTTTGTTCCTTCTGGCGATCTTCGCCTTGAGGCTCTCGACACTGCTGTTACGCTGTTGTTGAGCTGAGCCGTCGTCGTCGCCGTATTCTACGGTGGGCGCGTCTGCTCTGAAGGAGTTGTTTGTGCTCTCGTCCTTACCCACCGCTGCCTCGCATCTAACGTGAAGGCTCCTCAGGCCAACCTTGTGTAAGAAGATGAAGATGCCAAAGACTATGAGCCACACGCCAGTAATTCCGAGCAGGATCGGCGCAGCTATGTGAGGCAATGCTACGGAGACGATGCTGGTTACTAGTAGAGAGAGAACTGACACTAGCACGATCGAGAGAACGCCTGGAGGTAACGCGAACTTGGGGGTGCCATTTCCTTCAAATAAATCGTCCTCGTCATCGAGGAGGGCAAGCCTCCTCGTCTGTACAACTGCGAACTGGCTTACGCTTAGAAAAATGAAGCAAATCATGATTCCTGCACCAAGAGAGACACCGCTTGTAAATAGGCTTATAGTGGCAGGGTAGATTGTGGTTGCCGCCAGAAATAACATACTCCAGCTCAACGTTTCAACGACATCGCCCCAATTTTTATCGGAATCTGAAATAACCGCATAAAGTAAAAATAGGAACCCAAACGTGGCTGGAGCGGTGGCCACGAAAACTTGAAGTCCCCAGAGACCTCCCTCAGTATCACCCTCGTTCAAAAGAATTAGCATCGGCATTATAAAACAGAGCGCGAGTATTGTTGGAATTGAGTTATAAAAAGTGGTTTCGAAATCTTTGTCGTCTCGGTTGAGAAAAAGTAAGCAGGAACCGATGACGAGCATGGCAAACATTATGGAGTACATAATTAGGCCAACTGCTGGGTCGTCGTATCTGTCAATCGCCAAAGCGACAGGTGTGGCGGTTAAAATGTGATAGAAGGTATACGCCGCTATCATAGATGTTGGAGAATTATCGTTTCTAAAAGTGTATGTTCCATCTCTATCTTTTAGGTAAATGTGTTTAACAATCGAAAATGTCATTATGAGCATGATAATGGCCATGCATATGGCTGTTATACCAACGCCAATGCCACTGGAGTAGTTGTCATCGTAGCTGTAGTAGTCGTCGTTGTTGTAGTTTTCGTCGCCGACAAAGGCGAAAACTGTGCCGAAGACCACGAAAACCAAGATAGGTATAAAGAGAAGGGGGTAAAGGGTCTTCTTGTAAGCAGCCCATGCCTCGGCTGTGCTGACCTGCTTCATTATCCTATTTCCTCTGGTCTTGTCCATGCGACGGAACAGTCCGTTGTCGAACCTCGCAATGAGGAGAGGATGGAAAAAAAGGGGCACGAGAAAGCTGAGCCATTTCGCTAGCTCCGGATCGGAGTCAATGATAGTCGGGAGAACGAGTTTTATGTCAAAGTAGCTGAAGTTGAGCCAACTCAAGCTAAATGACCAAGACGCCGGCCACTCCACGTCAAATAACGACACAAGCGTGAAATTCTGAACAAAGTTAATGACGATGTACGCCATGCTCCAAAACCCACCGCTCCCGCCTCCTGACATCCACTGGTGAACCGCAGAAGTTCCTCCGACTAAGTCTTTGGCGTCCGCGCCTTCCGACTTCATGCTCTTCTCAAGAGCTGCCTCCATGTGCCCACTTATGGCGTCGTCGCCTTCCGCCTTTTTACTGGAGGACTCCGCGAGCTCGATGTCGGAAGGTGCAAGGGGGTTCTCAACTTTAGAAGTCGAGGGCTCCAAAGGTGGTTTCGCGATGGCGCCTGCTCCCCTTTTACGGAGGCAAGCAACAACGTGGTATGCTAGTCCGAGGGAGGCTAAGCCGCCTAGTATGGCGACAGCAATGGTCGCCCCGTGGTCGGCTGGAGGGGGTGGGGGGAATGAACAGTCGTACTCGGAGTCGTGGTTGTAATAATAGGAACCGTCGTCCGAGATGAACTGAGGGGGGGGGGTTAGGATCGACGTGTAATTAAAGCGGTGAATTTCGTCGTACCTTCCCTGAGGGACAGCTAGTGCAAGAAAAGGCACCGTCGACAGAGTACTTATTAGCTGGGCATACTTGGCAGTTGCTTCCTGATAGGTACGTTCCAGCCGTGCATGTGTTCGGAGTTGACGGCTGAATACAGATCTCGAATCCAGTTGACGTTATGGAACCGTCGGCGGACCACGTGAAAGACTGGCCAGAAGACACGATGACGCTGGATGGGCCGGCGCTTCCCTTATACGCGGTACTACCGACATTTAGTTTATCGCAGCATGATTCAGTGCTAAATCGAGAAACTTGCAAGGAGCCAGAGATGGGAGTGGTGAAAGTGCATTGTTCATTGCCATTGTATCCTGAAGAAGATCCAGTACCGAAACAATTTCCTGAAACATAGCACGTCCCTTGACTTAACCCCGATAATGTCACTCCCCCACCACCTGAAGGATCGACTTTTCTGTACATGTCATAGCTACCGCAGTTGTCTGCGTCGTTACTAGTTCCGCACTCTCCGTCGCCCTTGCAAAGGTCTCCAATGCCGACTGAAGAGCTACCGCACGTTCCTATATCAAGTTCGCTGTCACTGGTCGGACATTCTGCGCTCGATAGAAGCGTCAAACAAATTCCACACGAGGAGCCAGCGTCGCAAACGGCAGTACTGGATGGAACATAGAAGAACAGAAGGGTGAGCGCGTAGAGCTAGGAGGGGAGGAAGGGGAGGGGGGGGGGGTTAG
>BLQM01000129.1:18488-30616 GCA_012489335.1 Triparma laevis f. inornata
GTGCAGGTGCAGGTGCAGGTGCAGGTGCAGGTGCAGGTGCAGGTGCAGGTGCAGGTGCAGGTGCAGGTGCAGGTGCAGGTGCAGGTGCAGGTGTGCTCGCTGCACCTCCGAAGGTGAAAGCGGCACCTCCAGCCGGAGCCGGCGGAGCCGCGGGCGTGGGGTCTTTAGGCGCGGACGCCGAGAACGAAAATGAGGGAGGCGCCGTCGTCGTCGCGGGAGCGGCCGGAGCCGGGGCGGGTGTAGAAGCGCCAAAGGTGAATGAAGGCGCTGCCATGGTCGGTTTCGATTCTTCCTTCTTCTCATCAACCGTCGAACTCGCTCCGCCGAAAGTGAAAGCGGGGGTTGAGGTCTTCGCCGGGGCAGGCGCGGGGGCGGGGGTAGAAGCTCCAAAGGAGAATCCACCCGCAGCAGGAGCCGAAGCTGAAACAACATCCTTCTTCTCCTCAACCTTCGCTCCAGCTCCACCGAACGAAAATCCAGAGCCACCAACCGGAGCAGGGGGGGGAGCGGGTGTAGAAGCTCCAAACGTGAACCCTGCCGAAGCGGGAGCCTTCTCGGGCTCCGATTTCTTCTCAGCGGGAGCTCCTCCGAAAACGAACGAAGGAGCTGGTGTCGTCTTCTTCTCTTCCGTAGCAGTAGTGGTATTGGTGGTAGTAGGGCCGAACGAGAATCCACTCGCACCACCGGCCGCAGCCGCAGGCTTCGGAACCACCGGTTTAACCGCTTCCGCCTTCTTACTCGCGGGCTTATCGGCCTCGCAAGATGTGCACTTGAACGCGTCTTTAGGGTTGCTCACGTAGCACTTCTCGCATTTCCAGTTATCCTTCGGGGGCAGCATGTTCGCTCCCCACCCTCCTCCGGCCGCTGGGGCGGGGACAGGGGCGGGAGCCGAATCTCCTCCGCTGGGCTTGTCTGATTCGCAGGACTTGCATTTCATGGCGTCCTTCGGGTTGGAGCAGTAGCACTTGGAACATTTCCAGTTATCCTTGGGCGCGAACATGTTCGCTCCCCATCCTCCTCCTCCTCCGTCATCTCCGTTGGAAGCGGTGGGGGCGGGCGCGGGACTCGACATCGCGACCTTCTTGGGAGTTTTCTTGGGCGTCATGGCGCTCTTCTTGCTCGGGGTGGGCATGAAATCGAAGGGCCTTCCGTTCTCGCTCTTGGGCTCGCTACGTCGCTTGCCGGCGGGGGAGAAGACGTACTTGAAGTCGGTGGCGGGTTGGAAGTCTTGGGAGGAAGAATTTGTTTCTTCGGAGGAGGGGTTGGAGAACGAGAATTCGGAGTCTTCGTTCGTGGTGTTGGCGGTGGTTGTGGTGGCGGAAGCGGGAGGAGGAGGGGGTCTGGGGTTCAGGCTCGAGTTATTTTTGAAAGCCGGTGGTGCCGCCACCAGAGACTTGGTGCTCGTGTTCGTGGCGAGGATGGAGGGTCCCTTGTAATAATCTGGTTTGTTGGAGTTGCTAGGCGCCGCAGCCTTGCCGCTGAACGAGAAGGTGGGCATGGAAGAGGTCGGTTGTTGCTGTTCCGGTTCGGGCTCCTGTTGGAATTTCTGCTGCTGCTGCTGCTGCTGTTTTTTGGCGGGTTCCTGCTGCTGCTTCTGCCTCTTGGGCTGCTGCTGCTGCACCATCTCTGCCGACTTCATCGGCTCCGAGTTCCTAACTCCCCTCTTGGGCGGCGGCGGCGTCACCGGTTTCAGTTCCCTTCTGCGGCGAGCGAAGCGAGCCGTGTTAGAATGATATTATAATCTTCACTTCTTCTTCACTCTCCTCACTCACCTCTCCAACCTCTCAACCCTCATCACCTTCCCCTTCTTACTCGCCGTACTAGGCCTCTGCGTGAGATTATCCAGCGTGCTCAAAATATGGCTGGTGACGTCGTCGCTGAGCGGCGCCCTCGTGGCGGGTGGAGGGGGGGGAGAACATGGTGCGGTTGGGAGCGTAGCGGGGGGAGGAGAGGAGGCGGGAGGTTTTCTTGAGGGAGGAGGGGGCAGTGCCGGGTTGGAAGGTGAGGGTCGTTGGAGGGGCGGTCGCGAGGGCTGTTGTTGTTGTTGTGGACAAGGCCCGCTTGGGATTTGGGGTGTTTTTACTATAAGGAGTCGCCGGCTTGGCCTCGAAAGGCGTAGCACCGTAAGTGCTGGTGGGCGTAAAGTCCAGGGTCGAGTTGAACCTGAAGGAGCTGTTGCTATTCTGCAGCGGCGTCTGCATGGGGTAGGGCAGGTCGATGTTGCTGTTGCTGCTGGTTTGGGTTGTGGTGGGGCCGGAATCGGTCCTGTGGGTTATTTACGTGGGGTTAGAGAATTGTATATTAGATTTGGGGTTTCGTATGCATGGACTCACCTCGATTTCTTACTCCGTCTATTATCAAAACTATTAATCGCAGTGACTCCCAACCCAGTCTGCATAGCGTCGCCGTCTTCCTCTCCCTCGTCAACAGATCCGCTGTCCCTCTTCCTTCCCCTAGGGGTTCCGTCAGCCTGCTGCTGAGCCTGCTCGGTATCGTTATCGTCATGGCCGCTTAGACCGAAGATTGTCGATAAAGTGTTTACTGCGAAGCCCGAGAGGGTGCCTAGCAGGCCCGGGGCGGCGCCGTTATTGTTGTTGGACATGGATAATGAGTCGGGGAGGGTTGGGGAGGCGAAGGTGGGGAGAATTTGGGGTGAGGGGGAGGCCAATCACGGGCGGCGGAGGCGGGATGGGGCAAGGGGGCTGGGAGGGGCTGTGTGACGGGTGGCCGAGGTTTCTTGCGATTTATGCGGGTAAAGTGAAAGCTTATGGGCTGGGTGGCAACGTGAGATGTATGTATGTAACGTTGAGACGCAGAGTGCAAAATGGATTGGATGAAAAAATCGAAAGCTTTTCGAGCCATACACTCGTGTATTTACGCCCGTAGAAGACGCAAACCTTGCTCACGGCGTTCACTATTTATATTAATCGCTCGGTATTGAAGTTTCGGCAGAAATAACAAAGACTGGTAGCGATCTTGATAGACGACCACGACAGCTTCTAGACCTTCATCCTCCGTGATGAGCCTCGAGCTAACTACAATCGACTGCCACTGCGGCGGCGAGCCCGCTCGCATCGTAACCGCCGGGTTCCCCACAATCACCGGAGATACGATGCTCGAAAAGCGCTCCTACTTCATGGAATATCACGACGACCTTCGCAAGCTTCTCCTCCTCGAGCCTCGCGGTTATCCCTGCCAGAACGCCGATTTCGTCGTCGAAGCCTGCGACCCCACCTGCGCCTACGGCGTGATCGTCGCCGAGCAGAACAAGGTCTACCCCGGAATGTCCGGCCACAACTGCATCTGCACCGCTACCGCTCTCGTCGAATCTGGCATGATTCCCTATCAGGTGAGGAACTGCGAGGAGCGAAGCGACAAGCTGGCAATACGACAATTATGGTCGTAATAAAGCGACGATTTTCGCTATCTCGACCACTAACACGGCTCGCTTCGCTTGCCGCTTGTCGCAGGAACCCGTCCTCGAATTCAAGTTAGACTTCCCCGCCGGACCCGTCCACATAAAATGCACAACCCAAAACAAAAAAGTAACCTCTGTCCAACTAACCAACGTCCCCTCCTTCCTCCGTCCTGAAGACGCCAACCTCAAAATAACCGTCCCCACCCTCCCTACCCCCGTAACCTGCGACGTCGCCTGGGGCGGTATGTTCTATTGCATAGTCGACGCATCTTCAATAGGATTAGAATTAAAGCCTGAGAATGGAAGTGAAATCTGTCGAATCGGTGAAATGATAAAAGTAGCATGCAAAGAACAACACCCCGTAAACCACCCTCTTTTCGATTACCCTGGTTGTGATATTTTAGTGTTTAAGGGGGAGTTTAATGAAACGGAAGAAGGTGGTGAAATAAATAATACAGTCGTAATGAGTAACAACGTTTTAATCTGGTCAAAACCCGAAACACACACAGCAATGCTCGATCGCTCCCCCTGCGGTACCGGCACCTCCGCTCTCCTCGCACATCTCCACTTTCATAAAAAAATTAAATTAAATGATAAATTAACCAACACTTCAATCGTAAGTTCAAAGTTTATAGGTGAAATTGTTGAAGATAATGTTGATGTTGGTGGGGTACAATCCATCGTGACAAAGATTAAGGGTCGGGCGTGGATTACGCAGTATTGTAGAGTTGTTAGGGATCCTAGTGATTTGTTTCAGGAGGGGTTTAAGGTTGGTGATATTTGGTGAAATTAAAAAAAACGACGTCTTTTTCTCATTAATCTTCATCGCTGCTACTTTCACTTTCACTCTCCTCCTCGCTCTCCGAGCTTAAAATCCCCTCCTCATCCTCCATCCACTCCTTCAACATCCTCCTAATCTCCGTTCTCTTCCTACTCTTCTTCGTCTTCATAACACAATCTAAAGGCGTATCCCCCAAATCATCTCTCAAATTAGCATTACCTCCATTTTCGAGTAGCGTTGAAACTGTTGATACGTGTAGTTCAATACAGGCAAGGAATAAAGGCGTCCATCCGAAAAGATCATCCTTAATATTAACCAGAAGAGTTTTCACATTCCCGTCACCTAACCCGAAATCATCGTTTTCCTCCTCTTCCTCCTCTCCGCCTCCTAACTTCTGGATCAACTTCTGGATCCTCTTCTCGTCCGCTTTAACTAAAGCCTCCACAACCTCCGACTTCCCTTTACTAGCCGCGTAATGCATACAAGTCCATCCTTGTTCATCTTTCTCAATTAAATCACATTCCCAATTTTTACCCGCTCTCACTGTTGACCAGCCTACGACCTTTTTTGAGATACTGTCTATGCTTGAGTCGTCAGAGTCACTGTCGTATCTTGATTTTTTAGATTTAACTTTTACACCTTTTAAAATCTTAGAAACTGCATTTGTATCACCTGCGTAACTTGAATGCATTAAACTACTACCTATTTTCGTACCACCTGTTGCGAAAATGTCGTTGAAACCGGAAGCTTTCATTAGTTCGACAGATTTTGTGAAGTGGGAGGTGTTGGAGGTGAAGCCGGGGGTTTGGGAATTCCAGATTCGGCTTTGGTAGGGTTTTATATCATTGCTTTGTTTGAGTTGTGGTTGGTTTTTTTTTTTTTTTGATTGTTTTAAGGGAACGGAGGCGGAAGGTATGCTCTTTTTGCTCTTCTTTTTAAGGTCCATTTTAGAAGTAACACTTGTTTCGAGGTCTGGCTTTAAATTCTCCTGTTGTTCTAACTGTTGGACTTCTTCCTCTTCTACGCTCGCTGCGGCTGCTAAGAGAGCTGATTTAGCGCTGGATTTTTTGGGAGAAGGGGATTTGGAGGGAGGGGCGGCGTCAAATTCTTCTTCGGAGTAATCATCGTCTGACATTGTGAGATGAAACGATGGCTGTCTCAAACTGTTTTAAATAAAGTGAGGGGGGAGGAGGGGGGAAAGGGGGGTACTTGCTGGGACTATGTGGAGAGGAGGTCGTAGAAGGGCGTATAAGTCAGCTGGTGATTATGATATCGGATATCGTTCACGTTGAAGCAGGGTAAAGGCGATCAGATGGCCAAGGTCAAACCTGTTATAAACCTGATAAAAGTGTCCTCCTCCTCTTCGAATATAGCGAATCAAGTGCACCCCGACCAACGCACATCACCCCTAGTACCAGGCCTACTCCCCCACTCCCTTCAAACCCCCACCCCCCTTCTCCATCCAAACATTCCCACAACCTCCCTCCCATCTTACCTCGTCCCCAATCCTCCCCCTCCTCATGTCCTCCCGCGCCCGTTCAAACAGTTCAAAATCCTCCACGTCCCTCACAACTGGACGCTCTAAAACCGCGAAGGCTGAACCTACTAGTAAAGCGAAAACGAAGGATGGAGTTAGTAGGTGAGAGATAAGACGGGGTTGCGATAGCTTAGAGCACGAGTTGCGATGAGGGAGATGAAGCGAACGATGATGCATTACGTTACGTTGCTTTGATCTAGCTAGCGTTGTTGCAGCTTTAAATAAAACAGGAATTATGCAACTCGTCGCTTCGCTCCTCGCCCGTCCTCGTACTAACACGGCTCGCTTCGCTCGCCCCCCCCCCACAGCTCCGACGAAAACCTATCCATCCTCGACTCCCCCTGGTTCACATGCGAGATTCTCTTCTCACTAATCCTAATCGGTCTCCTCGCAGCCCTCCCCTTCAATCTCTACCGCCCCTCCGCCTCCAAAACCTCCTCAACCTCCTCCACGCTCTCAACGTCTCTCGACGCTACAAACTTTCCTCTTCAGAAAAATCCTTTCCTCCCCTACCCCGTCTACGGACCTTTTGGGATTGAAGAGCTGGACGTCCTAAGAACAAGAAGCGCGGCGAACTCGGAGGACGGTAACGAGCATTACGTGCTATCCATCGCTCTCCGTTACTGGGTTCTACAAAACAAACTCAACGCTCAAACCAACCTCGGCTACGTCTCCTCAACTCCCTACTCAGACTCTCATGCCTCCGTCCACCTCCTCCTCTCCGAAGCCCTCCACGCCGTCTCCCTCTCCACCTACTACTACAACTTCGGTGTCTTCGGCCAACCCCCAACCCTCCACCCCTCCTCCCCCCCAATCGACAAAATGAACCAAGTCGCCCGCTTAGACACCTACATCATGTTCTCAAAACTCTGCTCAGACTTCGGAAGATACGATGACGCCATCTGGTTAAACGCTAAAGGATTGAACGCGGGAAATTTAAGCGTACCGCAAAAAGGGTTAACTGAAGAAAAGAAGGAGAGGTGAGAAAAATTGAGAGAGAGCGAACGGGCGACGAGACTGATAATGCGGCTGTTTAGCTGTTATAGACGAACTGTGCAAGTAGCGTTAGTTCGACGCCGATCTTTCGTTTGCTCCGTTATTTCTAACGTCGTCATCGCTAATCGTTCATGCTCCGTCGCTTCGCTCGTCGCTTCGCTCGTTCGCAGGATAAGATATAGAATGGCAGCGTTGCATTTATCTCAAGCCCATCTCATGTTAACAACCTGCCGCCAATCAAGCCGTTTAAACGGACGCGGTGATCTGTTAAGCACGTGCACGCACCCTCACGATAATTTTCCGCAGTACGCGAATGATGATTTAACGCAGTTTAGGACTGTTATTGGTTTGAGCTGTCATAAGGCGATGGTTTTGGCGGAGAATTCGATTTTGGGTGAGAATACAGAGAGGAGCGAACGCGACGAGCTGTGAATGGGAGGATTACGGGAATAATAACGCGAAGCGAGACGTAGCTTTAGTCTAAATGCTCAAGCCGCTTTCTTCGCTACACAATTCTAACTCGGCTCGCTTCGCTCGCCGCTCCTCGCAGGATGTGTGCATTATGGAAGGGGAGGTTGTTTGGGGCCGATTATTGGGTATCCGAGTTTTGTAGAGAAGGATGAAGGGTTGTGGGAGAAGTTGGTTGATAGGGATGTTAAGAGGAATGAGTTTTATTTGATGGAGAGTTGGTATGATGCGGCGTATGAGGCGGATGGAACGGCGGGGTTTGATAAGAAGGCGTTTAAGTATCATCATAATGAGATGTATCTGGCGCAGCCGGATAAGGGGGAAACTAAGGTGGATGGGAATTTTTTGGCGAGAGTGCCGGCGGAAGGCAATGAAAGTGATGGTGGCGAGGATAGTGACAAGGACAAGGAGGATGGTAACGGATTTAAGGAGTGGGACGTTCTGGCGAGCGGGGACATAACAAGCCTTGAAAGTGAAAATTACGGAGATGGGGGCAACGAGTCCTCTTCCTTGGAACTTTACGACGAGGGGGAGGAGGACGACGTCGTCAGCTTGAACAGCGAGCAGTGCTTCATTTTGGACCACTTGGGGTACAGGAATATGCGCAACAGGATTTTGTTGGATGGTTACAAGAGCAACGGGAACTCGGCGGTGGAGCAAATGGCGAGCAAGTACTTGAAAGAGGGCGTGGAAGTCGGTTGCGAGAAGGCGGACTTTAAGCTGGTGAAGTTCATGCGTGCCCTTGTGACAGTGGCGAAGAGGAGGGGGGGGGAGGATTTGGAGGTACGACCACGAGGAGCGAAGCGACGAGCTGATAATACTTTTAGAAGCTGGCCACGCAATCTAACATTCATTCAATCGTTTACGCCAGTTCTCGTCGCAGGGAACGCCGGCAGACTTTTTGAGGGACATTTACGACAGCTACAGGAGCTTGACTTACAGTGTTGCCGAAGGGCGTTTGACCCACCAACCGCGGTGGGAGCACGCGTGGAAGAAGTGGGACGAGGTCAAGCAGGTCAAGATGTTTGAGGCCGCGTTTGGCATTAATTTGGAGAAGGATCAAGCGGCCATCTTGGCCGCTGAGGAGGTTCTAGAGGGGTATTTCGAGCAGCCGAATTCGAGTGGTGGAAACAACAAAGTCGCGATTCCTGGGACGAAGGATGATCCGGTGCTGAACCCGCAGCGGCTGGGGGGCGTTAGACACGGTGGGATGACGTTCAAGGTGCTGGACTTGGGCTGCGGGCGAGGGTACTTGAGCAATAGGGTTAAGCAACTGTCGAGCAAAATAGTTTGCGTGGAGTTGAGCGAAAGGGCCGCCGTCGATGTGGAGGAGGGTTATTTGTACGATGAAGTGTACAAGGAGGATGTTCGGGATGTTGGCGTGGGTATTTTCGGCACCTTCGATGTTGTTTATGTAGGGGTTGCTAGTAGCTTGGGGAATTTGACGCACGTAATCAAACAGTCCGAAGCTGCGCTGTTAGGTTCCAGGTTCAAGAGCAGCGAGAAGACTCGGGGTTTGGTGTTCTTCGAGATCGAGACCGTGGACTTACAGAACGATGAGAGGAAATCCAGCGAGCTTTCCATGACGGGGAGGTTCAAGCATGACGTTAGGAAGTTGGAGGAGGAGATGAAGGAGGAAGGGCTGGTTTTGCTGGGGAAGAAGGCGATCGGGGGCAAGGACAGGACCTTGCTTTGGGCCGGAAGGAAAGTCTCGTATTAAAAGAAAGAACGCTTTATATTCTAAAGTTAAAGTTGCGTTGATTTTTTCTCAAATCTTTTCGTAAGAGTGGAAACCGGCACGCACGGACGGCCTGCTCGAAGGTGTTTAAGGTGTTTTTATTATCGATGGCTTTCTTTTTGTCTCCTCCTTTTTTATGTCCTTCATTTCGATCACGCCGTCGTCGTTGTCATCATCATCTTCGTCGCCGTTGTCTGCGTGTTGCTGTTGAATAGGCGAGGTTGCTACTTCCCTTACTTGGTTCTCCTCGTCACCGCCGTCTTTGCAGTCAATGCCGTCATTTTCGTCGCCTTCCACTTCAACTTCTGTGTCATCGTCGTCAGTTGATTTCTTCGAACTCCAAATAAGGATCTCCATGATTGCGTATAGAATGGAGGGGAGGGACGTCATGATACATGCACTGGTATTAGATACGTATGAGGGGAGCCAATCGGCAGAAGCAAAAATCATGCCGACGAATATGATGACAATGCTAAAAGAACATTTGAGGAGAAAGATCAGGAAAACACACAGCCTACGAAATTCAGTCGAAGGCTGTTGTTCATTTTCGGTCCAGCTATTCCTTTCAGTTTCGTGCATCCCATCAACCCGCAGCTCCTTCTGGAGCATGATAATCTGGCGGTACGACTCCTCGCATAACATCTGGTCGATTTGAAGGTAAGTTTTTTTTGAAGGCACTGTTTTCGTCGATAAGACCCAGAGATCTTTCTCAAAACTTGCGTTTCCTCGTGGTTGTACATTTGTGGGGTGTACTGCAGGCGGAACGCCGCAAAGTACGGGCCCTGCATTTCGATGTCCTTGATGGTTTCTTCAGAAGTTATATTATCTGCGATGAGCGGCGAGCGAAGCGAGCTGTGTTAGACGAGAATCGTTGAGTAGTACCTCGGCTGAAGCTGGCGCAGCCAAATTACAAGCGCAAATATCAAGTTCGCAGCTTGTCGCTTCGCTCCTCGCAGCTCCTCACCTGTCTCGAGTAATTTATCTCGGATCTTTTTAAATTGTTGAGAGCTTTGACGAATCGCGAGGAAGATGAGTAGGGCGAGAAGAATATATGAGAAGAGGGAGGGAAGCACAGATTTTGCCATGGGGTTAGCGGTTTCTGTGATATCCCCATTAAACCCGTCACGTTCCTAAACCCGTCCACGTTCCCCGCCACCCTCTCTGGGTTGAGGGCCATGGAGAGGACGATAATCGGCGCCTGAATAATCAGGAGAGCTGCTAGCTTTTGAAAGTTCACGAGGGTCTTGATCTCAAACCACCGCTCTCCGTTTTTTCGCTTGAGCTTGTGCGCGTATCTAAGGAGGATGGACATAGCGTAGATGAAGTTGAAGGCCATCCACGCTTTTAAGAAGTAGCTGTCGCCCCTGACCACCGTTTCGTACCATTCCTGGCACACCGGCTTTATCTCGAACGGCATAGAGATGGTGATGACTATTTCGGCGAGGGTTATGTACCAACCTGATAGGCTAGGAGAAAGGACAGCAAAGACCGCTAAAATCGACAGGGCCGCAAAAATTTGTTTGGCCCTTATCAAATTGGTCAGGTTGGCTGGAGGCTCGATGGATTGTATGTATCTAGTTTTTCGGAGGAAGTAGAGGAGGGCTATGAGGAGGATGAGAACTATTTGGACTAGAAAGAAGAGGAAGAAGGCGAGAAGAGGGTTTTCGGGTCAAGATATGCAGGAGTTGTTGATGTCGGTTGCACCGTCGGGACAGACGTTGCAGTTAAGGGAGTCCTCTCTTTTGAAGCCGTGGTGGCACTCACCGCCCTTAAGCGGGCGGTTTGTGCACAATGTGCATGAGAGTAAGCTGGAAGATAGGAGAGTGAAAGATGCGGGCAAGTTCTTTTCTTCCATCAAGCAGGCGTCAAGGAACATGTTGAAGAAGGTGGTAGTTCTCGCTGTTGGTGATATTTGCCAGGTAGTGAGGTCGCTATTAAAGGAAGAGGCACCGTCAAACATGTTGCTAAATTTCTCTACAGATGAAAAATCCCACTTCGATAGATCTGAATTAAAAGAAAAAGCACCGAAAAAGATGCGGTCCATATTCTGCGTAGACGAAACGTTCCAATTCGATTGTCTGCGATTGTCTGCATTAAAAGAAGAGGCACCCTCAAACATGTAGGTCATATCCTCTACAGATGAAACTTTCCACTTCGAAAGGTCTGAGTTAAAAGAAGATGCGCTTTTAAACATATCCTGCATATTCTTGACGGATGAGACATTTCACTTGGATAGATCAGAATAAAAGAAGAGGCACCGTTAAACATGTCATTCATATTCTCTACTGATGAAACGTTAAACTGCGATAGGTCTGAATTAAAAGAAGAGGCCCAGTAAAACATGCCGACCATACTCTCCACAGATGAAGTATTCCACTTCGATAGGTCTGAACTAAAAGATGATGCATAGGAAAACATGTCGTGCATAATTCTTCACGGATGAAACGTTCCAAGCACTGAGATTCTCGTTAAAAGCTTGGAAGCCTTCGCACAGATCTCCACAATCACACAATTCGCTGTTCTCCCACCCACAAATCATCTTCTCCGTACTGTCCACCGCCGACACGTCCCACTCTCCAATTGGCTTCTTATAAACCCTCAGCGCCTCTGTCCTATTCCTCACCCAACTATTCACAGCTGTCCTAAGCTCAGTTCTATCTTTAGGCAAGAAGACGGCCAGCACAGACCGCCCCCGAACCAAGAGCAATCAGACACCTACGGCCCACAGCTTGCCCGCCCTGACCATCCTCTCTCTTCTCTCTTCCTCTGGCAGTTTAGGCTGGCCCGGGAAGTTTTTTTGGTTCTGTGTACCGGGTTACTAGGGCGTTGACTGTGTGGTCGTTGGGGATTACAGATGATCGGTCGCTCTAAAGCGCTGGTTTGTAGGAGGTGAGTCGTATTGCCCGAAGGACTGATGAAACCGGCAATATTTAGGGTTTTTTGAGGGAGGAGGTAGAGGGGGTCGAGCTGGAATCCATGGGCTCCGACGACATCCTTAGTACAGTTATAACATCATTAGCCGCAAGACTTTAGCTCTCTCCGCAAACCCAACCCTCAAAACCTACCGTCTCACAACACACCCGCACCGGCTAACCACACAAACGCACCAAAGTAAATAAAAACACTCTTAAACAGTCCCTCCCTGCCCATCGTCAAAACCCCCAACTCTCCCTCTCCCCCCCCTCCCCCC
>BLQM01000129.1:30629-42544 GCA_012489335.1 Triparma laevis f. inornata
CACCATGTCCTCCCCCACTCCCAAAACCCCCCTCCTCCCCGTAACCTCCTCCCGTACCTCCTGGGACCCTCAACGCTCCTCAACCCACTCCATCCAACACTTCGCTGGTTCCAACCCCCATGCCAACACCTCCCCCTTAACCTCCTCCTCCATCCTAATCGTCGCAACCTACCTATTAGTCTGGGTTTCTCAATCCGAATACGCTCAAATTCTCATGTCCGGAAATAACGTGAAAGGTGGAGGATATAATAAACCTGGTTTTATATGTTATCTAAATCATTCAATTCTAATTATCTTCCTCCCCATCGTCTACCTCTTCTCTCGTCTCTATTACGGTTCAACCTTCTCCTTCTCTTCATTCATTAAAAATTGGAGTGGAAACTTCACCTTCTCCAAATCTTTCTACGAGTTATCCCTCTTAAGCGTAGGTTATTTTATCTGTATATGGACGTGGGTAGTTGGTTTAACTTATATTTCAGTTAGTGCGAGTAACGCGTTGTATCAGTTACAGTGTGTTTTTACGGTTATGTTTTCTGTTTGGTTTTTAGGTGAAGGTGAGAAATTAATTGGTTAATCGGACGATTGGTTCTACCTAATTCTAACCGGATTTGAGCGACAGTTTTAACGCAGAATAAAAAAGTTGGGTGCGTAGTAAGTTTCCTAGGAATTATCTCAGTAGTCCTCCCTCCAATGCTCTCCCCCGCCCCTGACTCCTCCACTGACGATGACCCTACTTTACCCAAAAACGATTCAAACGCCTCCCTCCTCGGTACTCTCTTCACTATAGCCTCCGCTGTCCTCTGGGGAGCATATGAAGTAGGTTATATGTATATTTCCGATCGAAAAAATGTAGGGACGAAAATCACGAGTGAGGATGCGAGTAAGTTTGATACAGTTATGGAGACTATGATGACTTTGAGGTGAGACGCGTTATGTTGAGTAGCATTTCATGTGTACTACTACTAACACAATACGAATGCGTAGTATGATCGGACTAGGAACTCTAATTTTCTGTATACCTTTACTTGCACTCCTTCATTTCTCCGGATATGAAACCTTCGAGCTTCCAGAGAACAGCCAACAAACTA
Organism: Triparma laevis f. inornata; assembly: GCA_012489335.1. Taxonomy (NCBI): domain Eukaryota; class Bolidophyceae; order Parmales; family Triparmaceae; genus Triparma; species Triparma laevis. The sequence continues at coordinate 31,718 of BLQM01000129.1, forward strand.
CTCGTCTTTTTATCAACGCTTCCCTAAGCTTCACTTTTGATCTGCTCTTCGCTCTTGCTATATTCCTAACGAGTCCTGTTGTGGTTAGTATAAGCGCTGCGTTGGTTATACCTCTTTCTTTTTTAGCTGATTGGTTTTTGAATGACATTCCCGTCAATATGTATTCCCTTGGAGGTAGTGTTATTGTTATCATGGGTTTGTGGATTTTGAACTATGATGAGTTTACATATCAGGTGAAACGACATTATAAGAAGGGGAGGAAAGCTAGTATTGAAGGATTCAGAACTATGAAGAGAAGGATGTCATCAGGATGGAGCCCTCAGCCTGAGAAGGAAGGCCCTTTAATCGTAGAATAATAGGAGAAAAGGGTTTGTCTAGAGTAGTAAATTAAAATATATTGACCAACGTCTTCTATTCCTTTAATCTCAGCATCAAATCCTCCCCATCGGCTCCCTAAACAAAACAGAAACCCTTGCAATCCCCTTCGGCCCCATGTCCTCCCAGAACTCCTCCGCCGTCCCCGCTTCAATCCTCGTCACTTCATGCAGCACACCTCCTCCATCAAATTAAACACAATCTCCACTCTCCATCTTGATTGTTATAGGTTTACCGCTTCTCTCGTTTGGCTTGGGACGAGAGGTCTTCTTACCTACTACGAAATCGCAGGAGTTACCGACAGCGACACTCATGGTGTATAAAGGTCGATCTAAGCCAGTGTGGTTGTTCATTGTTGCTCCGGGTTTGTAACTTGCACCGGTGACGTCGTTGATTTGGACGGAGAGTTCTCCGCTCGTGATCTTACCTAGACGATTAAGAGACGGTTCATGCAAGTCTGAACGTAGTAGTTCGGTGACGGCAGAAGCTCAGCGTTAGAATAGAAGCTCTTCGATCGGGGTGAGTCCTGAGTTGTGGGAGGGAGATCCGAATTCTCCGGATGATAGGAAAATACCTGGGGCATGACCTACTCCGCAGACCTTTTTTATGTGTAGGATAAAAGGACTTTCTGCTCTGCTAGGGTGAGAGCACCGGAAAGGTGAACGCAACTGTACTCGGGTATGGCGTTTACTTGCATGCTTTGTGAACTTTGTTTGTTGAAACTGATTTATTGAAATAGGAACTCCACTTCCCAGGATCCAATTTATTTTGCCTCTGTTTTCTTGTTTCACCTATTTTAACTATTGCTAATAGAATTCACCCCGTGATCACGTCACCGTCTGTAACCATGGAAATGAAACGAAATTCATCGCGTCATGAAGAGGATCTGGCCCGCGGTCACGAGCCGGAAGACACCCCTGCCTACCAGGTAAGGTTCACGAGGTCTTCCCTTTCTTGACAGTGGTTGGAGTGAGGATAAAGGGGGGTACAGGGGCGTGTGGAGGGTAGGAGCCACATAGACGTGTGTTAACATACGTTCCAAGACAGGTAGTTGGGCAGTGCGGTTGCACCGCGTTCGTTAATCCAATATTTATTACCAAAGATCCGAATCGCTCAAGACTCATCGACTAATCCTCACACATACATTTATAGGTCCTCCAACAGCACGGCCTCCTTAACTCCACCTACCGCGTCCCCACCGCGAACGACATCGACGCAGTCCCCTCTAACTCGAACCCCTGGCTCAACACGTTCTTCCGAGCATTGTGCTGTCCCTGCCCGTGCCTAGTCAAAACCTTCACCGTCCCCGACGGTTTCGTCCTACCAGTGGTGAGCAACTGAGTAGCGAAGCGACAAGCTGGGAATGAAACAATTACGCGAGCCACGGTACTAGAAGAACGTTTATACTAACGAGAAGCGGAGCAACGAGCCGTCAATACTTAATTGGCTCGCGGAGCAACGAGCCGTCAATGCTTAATTGGCTCTTTTCGCTCGCCGCCTGTCACGGTACTACAAGAAGCTTATACTAACTCGTCGCTTCGCTCCTCTCGCTCGCCGATTCTCGCAGAACGACGGTCGCGGCGGTTTCCACTTTTACGGTACCGAAAACCACTTGATTCTTGATCCTTTTTACTCTTACGGCAAAGCGGAGAGCTACGGTGTCAACACGATTGTGCACGGTGACAGGTCGTTGCTCGTCATCAAGCAGGGTAAGACAGGTCTCGCCTTGAATAAAGGACAGCCGATTCTCCTCCCCCCCGGGCTGCATCAGTGGAAGGATCCGGTGCTCGTCTACCAGAAAAGCTTTGACCTGAATAACAACGTGATCAGGTTAGGCCCGTTGACCCTCGTCACGGTCGATGAGGGGTACTGCGCAGTAACGGAGGACAACGGAAGGCAGGTCATATTAGACGGTGGAGACACTTACCTCCTCACTCACCGCAACCACAAGGTGAGGAGTTACGAGGAGCGAAGCGATGAGTCGTTCCTCGTTGGGTTAATCGCAGTCGTCTAACACACGCTCGATTCACAGTTCCAAAAGTACATCTCGATGAAGATTCAAAGCCACGATATGCAGAGGATCGAGGCGACGTCCGCCGACAACGTGCTGATGGCCGTGAGGGCGACCGTGATCTGGCGCATAACCGACGCCCACATCGCCGCGAAGAACTCCGCGGACACCATTGCTAAGAATGGAGGAGATAAATCTTCTTCGGATCTCGGCGACATTACGAAGTTGACCAACGATGTTTTGAAGCAGTCCGAAGCGTCCCTCGCCGCCTTCATTGGAGCGGTGAATTATAGTGACACTTTCAACGTCGCCGCCGTCGTCGAAAAGTCTCACACGAACTCCAGTTCCAACTTTACAACCGCCCAAAGCTCCCCAACCAAAGGCGGAGGAGGCACCTTCGCCCACGAAGAAGAAGCAGAAGTTCCAACCGCTTCCCCATTATTCGATCCAAACAAACTAAACTCTTGTGTTCATCAAGCGAATAAAATTACGAAGACCTACGGAGTAAGTATCACGAGTATCAACGTCGTAAGCGCCGTCCCCGCTGATCCTAAGTTACAATCTTCACTCGCTCAAGGTGCAGTCGCTGCTGCTGAAGCTCAAAAATACGAGACCGTAGCACAAGGAAAGGCGAGGGCGGCGTTGGTTGAGGCGAAGGGGAAGGCTGAAAGCATGAAAATCGTCGCAAGCGGAGCAGCTGAAAGTGAGAGAATCCGAGCTCATGGATCTCGAAAGGCTGCTGATTTAATCGAAGGTAGTGGAATTGCGGTTAAGCTCGCGTTGTTGGATAAGACGGGTGATGGGTTGAAGGGATGCAATAGCACGATTTTCTTTGGAGCTGACGCGACGAAGCTTGATGAGATGTTGGCGCCGGCAGTTGTTGCTGCGGCGACGAAGCAGGTTGGAGGGGCGGAGAAGAAGAGTTAAGGAGGGGGGGGAGGTTGAGGTGGGGGGAGTAAAAACGGAACATTTCACGTTTTCGTATTATAAATAGCATCATTCTTTATCATAAAACCTTCATCTCGGAATAGAGCTTCTCTCCCTCCTCCTTCCCTTCTCCTTCCCATAAACCCCAAATCCCCCCACAGTCAACATAACCCCCGCAACCCCTTTAAAACCCAAAACAACCCCAAAGTAAAAACTCGTAACAAGTATAGCGAATAAACGTCTTGCAGCGTTATAGGTTGCGTGTTGGATCATGCTTACTCTCGATAATATTAAAGTTGAACTTAGATTGTATATGAAATGGGAGGAGCCGTTTAATATTAACATTGAGAGGGAGCGGAGAGTTAATCCTAGGAAATTTTTACGGAGATCGTATATGAATATTGGGAGGATTAAGAGGAAAGAGAGTTGAGAGAGGGAGTGGAAGAATTGGATGGAATTGAAGTTATTACTTTCTGCGATGTAAGCGATCGAGCGAACGTGGATCCGTTGTTAGAGAGGCTGGTTGAGACGCCATTTTTCAATCAAGATCAATTGCACAAGCAGCGTCAGTCTCGACGCCAACCTCGCTTTCGTCGCTTCTCGGTTCTAACGCATTATCGTCAATCTTCACGCAACTCGCTTCGCTCGTCGCAGTACTAGTGGTTGAAGCTCGGGTTGATGATTGAGCGTGCAGCTTTGGCCATTCTGGTCGTAACGGAGGCTTCGTCCTGGTTCACCGTCGCCGTCTCTGGCGGGGGCTGGATCGCCAGTTCCATCGCGAGACCTTACTTGGACGACGGTGCGGAGACTGAAGCTACTCACGCAGCCGAAACAGCAAGTGCAAATAATTCGACGTTCGCAGATCGTGAGACTGAGAAGCCCGTCCGAGACGATGCGGTCTCACCTTTACTCAGCAACGTTTGATTCAAATTCCTCAAACTAAAACATAAATTAGAACTCAAAGTTATTAAAACCGATAACCCAGGATTAGCCGTAACATTCGTACTAGCTACTGCAATCGGTATTACTTCGTTAGCACCTTTAACGGTCATTAATACTCCAGTAACAATCATACCTATTCCTGTACATTCTCCTGCACTAATTTTCTCAATACCATAATATACAGCAACGATAGCACTTGTAATAGGTTCACTCGCTTTGACAGTTTCAGTGAATGAAGCGGTGGAGAGGGAGAAGGAGTAGGAGGTTAAGAGGAAACCGAGAGTGTAGAAGAAGGAGGTTTTTAGGAGGAAGGATTTTTGGAGGGGAGAGCGGGGGGGGAGGTTTAAGGGGTGGAAGGGAGTGTGGTGGAGGAGGAGGTTGAGGATTATTGTCGAGGTTAGGAACTGGGGGAGGGGGGTGAGTGTGTGTTAGATGAGACGGTTTTACGTTACGTGGAACGCGGATGATTGTGGAGGTGGAACGTTCACTCATAACTAAAGCGACTTATGCGGCAACCTTCCGCATAAATAGACGTTCACTCGCTCATCTCTCGTTTGCTTCTCACTCAATAATTTCCCTCTAACTAACCTGAAATAAAGTCAAAGTAACAGCACTAACAGCATGATGTCTATCAACTCCATCCCAATTCTTATAACTCGTACTCAATAAAAGTTTTGAACTTGTGATCGTCACAGCACCGAATATAAACCAAGTTGAGAGGAGGAAGGTCAAGGGGAGAGAACCGAGGTAGATTTGGATGTGAAGGTGAGGGGAGATGTTGGGAGGGCGGGGGGGGACTGTGGGGGGAGGGTTAGCGTTGAGATTTGGCTAGGGAAGCTCGGAGATTTTACTCGATGGTGTGCACTATCGCAATTTAATGTGTTACGCAATGCGAACTTTATAGTAACGCTAGATGGGTTATCTCAATCGATAACGAGTATTGGTGTAGCTACAAACAAACGAGGGTATTGAGAAACTTACTCTTAAATCGATTCATCGGAGGTTGACGAAAAACTTTGAATCGTTTGCCTTGTTAATGTTTTCTCGTATAGGTACTCCCTACTCCAATGTAAAGTCTTGTCTATATGATGATTATCTGGCTCCGGAAGAATTACGAGAGAGTAATAGCAACCGCAAAAAAGTGAAATTGAGGCTGGGATAATTTTTGACAAAAACATGAATCCTGATTGCCTTGATGCGGTGTATTTCCGCAAGACTCTGAATCAAAATCTCCAACACCTGTTCCTGTGCATCGCCTGTACGACGTCCAGTCCTTTCCAATTTTCTTCAAATCCTTTTCCCATCGTTAATTCATCCACGATATTTTGTGTAATGCAAATGGAAAGAAGAACCGCAGAAGAGCCGACCACGGCTCTGTCTGACTCGTCAACCTCCGCCAGCCCAGTTCCGAATCTGCTGCTCTCTGGTGATGGTGTTAGTTTGGAGTACTACGACGTGGGTCCTCGAGACGGTCAGGTGGTGCTGTGCCTCCACGGGCTACTTGACAGCTGCTACCACTGGGGGGAACAGAACGCGATTGGTCCGCTCGTCGCTAGCGGCTTCCGAGTCGTAGCGGCGAGCTGCCGTGGTCATGGCGGAAGCTCGAAGCACTACGACCCGGACATGTACGGCGATAAACTCATTGATGATCAGCTGCGTCTCCTCGACGAACTCCAGATCGATAAGGCACACCTCGTAGGGTACTCCATGGGTGCGGAGACCGCTATCGCAATGACCGTGCGTCACCCTGGGCGCGTCCTGTCCCTCTGCGTCTGCTGCTCCGGCTGGACGGAAACCACCAAGCCCTACGAAGCCGCAATTTTCTACCTGAAGGGCCTTAAAATGTTCTGGTACCCCTGCTGCTGCCCGTGCGTCTGCCTGCTCGCGATGCGTTGCCTGGGATCAGCCGCGCCAGTAATGGACGTAGGCGCGGGAATCGCGCTGACGAGGGGCATGAAATCCCTGGTCCCCGTGCCGGAGGATGATGTGAGGGCGATCGAGGTGCCGGTTTGCGGTATCGCGGCAGAGAGGGACCCCGAGAGGATTTCCCTTGAGCGCATGGAGGGAGTGGTGAAAAACTACACGCTCACTATACTCCCTAAGGCGGGCCATGAGGACGCCCCGAAGCACCCGCTCTACCGGGAGACGATCGTCAAGCACCTCCTAAAAGTTCGCGACGGCACTTAAAACAAAACTCAAAATATTATTTAGTAAACAAAAAAAGCACACACTCATATTCTCTCCCCCTCTTAACCAACATTACTCCCCCTAGCAATAACCTTCGGTGCTCCCTTCGCCTGAACCTTCTGTCTCTTATTCTCCCTCCCCTCCTCCCCCTTCTCCGTAATCTCCAACCTTTTTTCACTCCCCCCCTTCTTCTTCTTCTGCTCCTCCTCCGTCAACTTGCTCTTCTTAAACTCCTCCAACACCGGGTGTATCTTCTCCATAGCATTCGCTAAGTCTTTATCTACTTTTGCGCCTGTTATTACAACTTTCCCGGAAACGAATATTAAAAGTACAACCTTCGGTTCCAACATCCTATAAATCAAACCCGGAAACAACTCAGGTTCATAACTCGCGAACTTCGCGTGATTAAAAACAATCCCTTCCAGCCTAATCGGAAAACCGACGTCCGTCGTTCCGATCATGTTTTGAACTTTGAAGTCGATTTTGGGCGGGGTGAAGCCGATTTTGGAGAGGATGTAGGCGAATTTACGGGCGGCGAGGGAGGCGTTGTGGACGGAACGGGCGCCGGTTATTACGCACTTTCCGGATTGGAAGAGGAGCATGGTGCATTTGGGGGAGCGGAGGCGCATTACTGGGGGTGGGGTGGGTTGGATAAGCGGAGCGAGGAGTGTTAGATTACCTTTCTTCGTTATTAATTCATGAAAACCACCTTTTAAAGCTCACCAACAGCCCCAAACTTCTTGGGATTATACTCCGTATTATGCGCCTTATTAGCAATATCAATCAACTTCAACGGTATGTTCATGTTAACGGTTGCGGTTAGATTCTGGAGTTGAATGGTTAGACCGGTGTTGGAGGAGGGGGTGAGGGTGTGGATGGAGGGACCGACTTGGAGGGTGGGGCAGGAGATTAGGGAGCCGAGGAGGTTCTCTTGGAGGGGGTTTATGGAGGGGGTGGTTGTTTTGGAGGGGGGGGTGGTGGACTTGGTTTGGGTTTGGGTTTGGTTTGGGGTGGGGGAGACGTCCATTTCGGAGGAGGACATGGCGCGGGGCTGAGGGAGGGAGGAGGGTGAGGTGGGATTGTTAGTGTGTGTTGTATGTGTGCGGAGGAAGGGGTAGGGGTGTGGGGGGGTGGAGTGGGGAGAGGTGACTTTTTCTTCCACTGAGTGGAAACGAGCGCCGTTCCGATTGACGAGGGTTTGCGGCTCACCTGTTCGAAGAGAGGTCTCTTCGGCGGCCTTGGCTCGAACTAATTGTTGTTTGTTCTCTCTCTCTACGAAAGTTACCCGTGTTTTTGTAGAACGAGAAGACTTTGGAGGGTAGTTATTCCTAGGAGTCGCAGTGAGATCGCAGTGAGAGTCGGCTGTGAGGAGCTTTGCACCGACTAAGTTTGTTGATCGGGAAGGGCCCTGAGAAATCATCAGCAGCCCCCACTGCCCTCTACATCGATTATCTATCCGCCCCGACCCCACCACACCAGATTAAAGTTCAACTAAGAGCCTCGCTACCCATAACAGACCTCAACGTCCCCTCTTTAGTGGTGTTTTTTGCTTTGCGAATCCTCCGGCCGTCGCGCTCCCTCCTCATCCTCCGGCCGTCGCGCTCTCCTCCTCCCAATAATGTCCTCTACTCCGTCTCCCCTCCCGAACCCGCTCGCCTCCCTCGCCTCCACAATCCAATCAACCCTAAACTCCTCCTCCCCCGGCGGCATGACCGGCGGCGCAACCATGTCCACGATGTCCTGGAACGGCGAAGCCCACTACTTCGAGGAGTCGATCACTCCCACGACAGTCCGTACCATGTTGAGTAGCACGCACGTGGAAGAGAAGATCAAGGGGAGCAAGTGGTTGTTGGCGATGATGAGTAAGGTGAGAGAATGGGCCACGAGTAGCAACGTAACGAACGTTGTCCACAACGTCCACAACTTCTAACCTCACCCCACCAACCCCACCCCACCCCCTCCACTCCACCTAGGGTCGCGACGTCCACACTTTCTTCCCCTACTGCGTGAAGAACGTGTCCTCCCCCTCCGTCCTCCTTAAAAAGCTCACCTACATCTACCTGATCCACTACTCCTCCCACCCTGAAAACCGCTCCACTTCACTGCTCGCAATTAACTCCTTCCAAAAAGGTGTGAAATAAGAAAAATTCCGACACAATTCCCATTCAAACTATACTAAACCCCCCCCCCACGCTCGCTTCGCTCGCGCCCCCACCAGACCTCATGGCAACCAACCAACTAATCCGCGCCCTCGCCCTCCGTGTCCTCTGCTCCCTAAAAGTCCACGACATCCTCCAAATCCAGGTGTGACGCCTCAAGGAGCGAAGCGACGAGCTCGAAATGCGATATTCGTGCGAGTAACCATACTATCGAACTACGAGAATTTTATACTAACTCGTCGCTTCGCTCTTTGGTTCGCTTCGCTCGCCGCTCCTGGCTACGATCGTCGCTAGCTCCTCGCCCTAAAAAAATGCGCCTCCGACACCTCCCCCTACGTCCGAAAATGCGCCGCTAACGCAGTACCTAAATTAAGACACTTCTCTAATGATGAGAATTTCGTTGGGACGTTACTCGGAATTACGATTAAACTTTTGAATACGGATCAGAGTACGATGGTTTTGGGAAGTGCTGTGACGGCGTTTATTGAGTTGAGTCAGGATTATGAGTTGTTGCATGGGAGTTTTAGGAAGTTGTGTGAGCTGTTGGCGGATATGGATGAGTGGAGTCAAGGTAAGAACAAACACACAAACCAACATTCTATATTTACACTCGGCTCCGCCTCGGCTTATTTTAACACCCCACCCCACCCCACCCCCTAGTGAGCGTTCTTGGAGTTCTTGCAGGCTACGCCCGTAGGTTCTTCAAAAGTCCGGGAAAAGGTAGAGCGGAAGTCATCGACGATGAGAAGAGGAGGGGGAGGGTCAGCGACATGAACTTCGTCCCTCCAACCCCAACCGCCAACCCCAACACAACTTCCTCTCAAAACCCTAGCCCAATCACCCTCCCCCCTCGAGAGAGGAAGAAAATCAAGAGACGAGTTATCCGCAAAGCCTTCTACTCTGACGAATCGGACGAATCCTCTGAAGAATCCGTCTACGTCTCCTCCGACGACGACCACCTCCAACCCCAAAACCCCACCAACACCACAACCGGCACCAAAGCCACAACCTCAAACTACGAAACCATGGACTCAGACGAGCACCTCTGCCCCGATCACCGCCTCCTCCTGCGCAGCTCCCTCCCCCTACTGAGAAGCAGGAACAGCGGCGTCGTACTCGCTGTATGCTCTCTACACTATTACTGCGGCGTGAGCAGCATCCCCTCCCGCCAGGCAATCGGCAAAGGTGAGACGCAGTGAGGAGCGAAGCGACGAGCTGGAAATACGACAATTACGCGAGTCACAATGCTAGAAGCAGTTTCTAATGGCGAGAAGCAGCGAGGAGCGAAGCGACGAGAATTTGTACTTGATTTCGTTCAACTCGTCGCTTCGCTCCTCGCTGGGAATGCATTAATCGGCTCGCTTCGCTCGCCGCTCTTATCATACTAGAAGCAGTTTATACTAACTCGTCGCTTCGCTCGCTCGCCCCCCCGCACAGCCCTCGTTCGAATCCACCGCGACCGTCGCGAAATCTCGTACGTCGTCCTCCAAGCCATCCGCTTCCTCGTCGTCCCCGCCCCCTCCGCCTTCACTCCCTTCCTGAACGAGTTCTTCGTCAAAGCCGACGATCCCGGATTCGCCCGCCTCGCGAAGTTGGATATTTTAACCGCCCTCGCTCTCAACCATCAAAGCGTCGACGCAGTCCTTCGAGAGCTTAGGACTTATATTAGGCATGATGATAAAAATTTTGTTAAGGCGAGTATTAGAGCGGTTGGAAGGGTTGCGGGGCAGTTTTGTAGGAGCGTGTTTAACGGGGAGAACGTTGCTATCAATTGTTTGAGTGGGTTGGGGGTTTTGGTGGTTGCTAGTAGGCATGGCGAGGTTGTTGGAGAGGCCGTTTGCGAATGCCGCAGAATTCTTCAGGCCGTGAAGCTCGGAGGTGGAGGAGAGTGGTTCGATCACGGAGACCCTGAGAACGTCAGGTGAGACTGCGAGGAACAAAGCGATGAGCTGGGAATACGTTGGATTACGCGAGTAATGATACTAGAAGCAAGTTATACTAACTCGACGCTTCGCTCCTCGCCTCGGACTTCGTCCTCGGCTCGCTTCGCTCGCCGCAGGACGGAAATCCTTCGCCGCATGCTCCTCCTCCTACTGAGCCACCTCGGCGACGACGGAGAGGACGAAGACATCCTCCAAAATGCATACTCCGAGGTCGAGCTGCCCAACTCCGCGGTCGCATCCTGCCTCTGGGTGTTCGGAGAATGGGCCACCCACCCCAGCGGCG
>BLQM01000129.1:42796-53643 GCA_012489335.1 Triparma laevis f. inornata
CACCTCGGCGACGACGGAGAGGACGAAGACATCCTCCAAAATGCATACTCCGAGGTCGAGCTGCCCAACTCCGCGGTCGCATCCTGCCTCTGGGTGTTCGGAGAATGGGCCACCCACCCCAGCGGCGACTTCGACACTGTCACGAAGAACGGGGACGGGTACCGCGAGGAGGTCCTGCGCCTTCTCGCCAAGAACTTCCCCTCCTTCGACAGCGAGGTCAAACTCCAGGCGATTCACGTCGCCAGCAAGTTCCTCCTTCAAGGAGAGACCAACAAAGAACTGCCCGAGTACGTTCTCAACATGGGCTGCCTCGACGTTGATCACGACGTGAGGGACCGAGCTAGGTGAGGAACTGCGAGGAGCGAACGACGACAGCGAGGAGCGAAGCGTCGAGCTGGGAATACCATAATTACTCGCGACGAGCTGGGAATACGACAATTACGGTCGTAATGAGGCTCCTCGAGGAACGAGTAAAGTTGAGAACGCGTTGTCTATGAACTCGTCGCTTCGCTCCTCGCCGGAAATACGACAATTACATGCTCCTCGAATTAAGAACATTCTAAACTCTAACTCCCCCCTCCCCACCTCGGCTCTCGCAGGTTTGAAAGCGGCATCCTCCGCTCGTCCATCGGTCTCACCAGCGACGACGCCTCCTCCTCCTCCTCAACCAACGGCGGCGACACCGGCCTCACCACTGCCTCCCTCCTCAACATGGGAGAAGACGAGTCCTCCGAAACTACTCCTCCCCCCGCCGCCCCCACCCCCTCCCCCGTCCCCAAATCCCTCTCAAGGGAAGACGCTGTCTCCATCATCACTTCCCTCAAACCGCCCCCCATGACCGCCCCGGTGAAGCCGGAAGACGTCAACAGCTTCCGCTTCGGAACGCTTTCCGCCCTCGTCGGCCAGAAGGCCGACGGCTACGCCGACCTCCCCGACTGGGCGGCCGAGGACTCGCCCTCGGAGCTCCGCGACCCCGTGAAGGAGGACGAGATAACGTCCGATCCCTTCGGCGGAGTGTTCGGAACGGTCGATAATCCGGCTCCGTACAAGGACAGCGGCGTCGGCAACACCTACGGAGACAGCAGCAGCAGCAACTCCGACTCCGACTCGGATTCTAGCAGCAGTAGTAGCAGCAATAGCAGCAGCAGTAGCTCCAGCAGTAGCGACTCGGAGGATGATGCGAAGCCTAAGGTGACACGCAGCGAGGAGCGAAACGATGAGCTGGGAATGCGACAATTACGCGAGTTACTGCGAGGAGCGAAGCGACGAGCATTAAGAGCACTTTCAACTAACTCATCGCTTCGCCCCTCGCTACGCTAATGCTCGTCGCTACGCTCGTCGCAGGTCCAGAAGTTGATTGACGATGAGTCGGAGAGCGAGAGCAGCAGCGGAGATGACTCTGACTCTTCTGATAGCAGCGACGACGAAGGCGGAGGAGATAAAACGGGATCGTTGCTTCCGGGGCTTACCCATGACCCTCCTCCCACCGCCGATCTGTTGCTCGCCGGCTTCGAGAAGCAGGCGGCAGTCAGCAACAACACCAACAACAACAACAATTTGAGCTCGGACTTTGCTGACATGGTCATGGCGCCCGTGCCCGTCACCATCCCCCAACAACAACAGCAGCAGCAAAAACAACAGAATCCCTTCCCGCCTGCGGCACCGGTTCAGAATGTGTCGCCGTTGCCTACGATTTCGAAGATTCGGGAATTCCTCCGCCCTGCCATCGCAGGCGGCCTCTCGATCACCCACCGCTTCCTCCGTAACTTGACCAACACCACCGCCGCCTCCGCAATGGGCCTTTCCGTCAACACCCAAGTCCTCGAACTGACGTTCAAGAACGAGAGAGATGACGGAGGGAGCATCCGGAGGGTGCGAGTGCTGTACAGAGGAAGCGTTTTGAAGAAAACGGTGCTGCCGATTGAAATCCCGACCATCAAGCCGGGAGAGTCGGCGGTCGCGAGGCTGGGCCTCGACTTTGGAACGGCTAACGCGGCCCGGGACGTGGTCATAAAGTTCGACGTGAAGACCGATAGAGGCAGCTACTCCGCCGATTTCATGGTTCCGCTGGAGGAGAGGCTGAGCCCGCTGACGCTGAACAGTAAGATCTTCGAGAAGGAGTGCAAGACGCTGGGAGGGTTTCAGAAGACGAAGCTAGGCTTTGACGTGAGGGCCGGACAGGTCGGAGGCGTGTGGGAGCAGTGCGTGCTGTGCGCTAATCTGGGCACCGTTGACGGAGGGTCTTCGTTAGACAGCAGCGGGACGGCGAAGTTCGCATCGACCATGAACTCCCCCGGCGGCATCGAACGCATGCTCGTGAGCGTGACGGTAAACGGGAACACGGGGCTTGGGGAAATCATCGTGCACAGCGATAACGCGATTGCCTGCAGCAGCTTGGCAGGGGGGCTGAAGGCGGGGATCTTGGAGGGGTTGGTTGGAGGTGGAGGAGGTGGGGGAGGAGGAGGAGGAGCGACTGTTGATTTATAAATAAGGACGACAAAACGTAAGGATAAATTTAAAATTCATAAAGCTTGTACGTTTATTTCATTTTTACTAAACGACGCCAATATTATGACCATGTTGTTTGTGTTTTTCCAGGTTGCCTGATTGCTTTGATTTGAAGTCGCATGAATCGCACTGGTGCCAAACGACGTCGATGTTGTGAATCATTCGTTTGTGTGCTTTGATGGTGCCTGCTTCCTTTGCTTGTAGTCGCATAGTTTGCATTGGTGCCATCGAATGCCAATATTGTGAATATGTTGTTTGTGTAGTTTGATGCTGCCTGATTGCTTTGCTTTATAGTCGCATGAATCGCAGTGGTGCCAAATGACGTCAATGTTGTGAATATCTCGTTTGTGTTGTTTGAGGCTGTTTGCATGTTTCGCCTTGAATTCGCAATTATCTTGATCGCAAGAGAACCAGACCACATTGATCCCATGCTTCGCAGCCTTATGATCATGCAATAGTACTATCATCCTCGTGAACCGATAGTGGAGTCTCATTGTCGTCAAACCCCAACCTTCGGTGCTTGGTCCCTTCTCCTTCTTCTACATCTGCGCTCATACCCCCGACCCAGAATGCTTTGAACTTGTGACAAGATCGTCCGCAGAGCAATCGTCAAGTTCGACAGCGCAATCCTTATATTTCTATGCGCTGTCTTCACTTTCTCGTCCTATTTACCCGAGCAATTCAATATTTTTGAAGCCCCAAACAGATTTCGTTTCACAGACATTCAGGACATGGAGAAAACAGATCCATAACAACCCCAATACCATGCCGCCAAAGAAGAAAAGGGCCAGCCCTCTTGCGAAATCTAGCGCTTCAAACAGCAAGAAACAAAAAAACCTGCGACGGTTCCAACAGCGAGAAGCCCAAGGCCAGGCCTGCGAATCCTCCACTCCCCTCGCCCCTCGCACCCAGATGGTCGAACGGCCAAACTCCTTCCTCGACTCCGACTCCAACTCCAACTCCAACTCCAACTCCAACAGCAAGGAGTCCAAGGCCAGGCCTGCGAAGTCCAGCGGTTCCAACAAGAAGACCAAGAAGGCCAGCCCTGCGTAGTCAAGCGGTTCCAACAAGAAATCCAAGGCCAGGCCTGCGAAGTCCAGCGGTTCCAGCAAGAAGTCCACCCCACCCTTTGAAACCGCGCCCACAGCCCTCGTTAAGAAGTTCTTCGCTGAGGTTGAGGCCGGCAACCTAAAAACTGCCAAAGCGGTGTACGCCGAGGCAAAGAAGGCGATGAAGGAGAAGTCGCCTGTCAATTTCCTGCGAAGACAAAAAAGGCGACATAGCCCTCATCATCGCGTGCGACAAGGGCGACGTGAAGTTGGTCTTTTTTATCCTGAGCGAGATTGAGGTCTACGACGACGAATGTATTGTGGACCATAAGGGTATGAACGGGCAGACGGCGCTGCACACTGGGTGCCTTTACGATACCGACGACCAGCTTATGGGCGAAAAAGTCCCCGAAAGTTCAACCTGTAATCATAAGGATTATTTGGGGAAGAAGTTTCCCAAAGGGGAGCAAAGGAGGAGATGGAATGCGCGCAACGCAGAGGAGGGGGGGGGGAGGGAGGAGGAGGCCTCAAGGCTCAAGAAGAAGAGGGCGGCGGAGGAGGAGGATGCCTACGATTCGAAGGATGAGGAGGAGGAAGAGGAGGCGGAGGAGGACGACGACGAAGACGACGATTCTGACGATTCTGATGACGATTTCGACGAAGATCAAGCGCCGACTAGGAAGAAGGCGAAGAAGAAGAAGAAGAAGGGGGGGATAAACACTTCTCGTCCATGGTCGACTTCATGTGTGAGCAGTGCGGCGTTAAAAAGGGCCTCGCCCCGATGATCACCTTAATGAAGGAAGTTTGTGAGGTTGTGGGGTTGGAGTTCGACGAGAATTTGAGTCTCGTTAAAATGGCCGAGAAGATTTACGAGAGGATTGGAAAGTGATTCGAGTGGGGGTGTAAAAGAGGGGAGTTAACAAAATGATATATTTGCGCGAAGTTTAAGAAAAGAGATTTTATTTCTTACCACGCTCTTACGTATTACTTTTACTTCTTGTTTCGATCCACTACCCCCCCCCACCCCCTCAAACCCTATTCTCCCTCTCTTTTTAAAACTCCTCAATTTCACACCAAATCGCTCCATGGTCACTCGGCCAATCAAGAGTCGGGAACGGCTCATCCCTATACCCTCCCTCAACCAAATTATCCCTCCCATTCCCGCTAACCTTCCACATCCCCTTATCAAACAGAATGTGATCTTTAGGATTAACATCCCCACACTCCCTCTTCTCCGTCGACTTGCACGCCTTATTCAACTGAGTTTGAAGGTAGGTTCTAGCGTTGTAAGTGGTGTAGGCTTTGGGATCAGGGACGTCACCCCAGTTACTCGTGTAACCTAATTTCTCGTAAGCGACACCGAACTGCGACGAGCGAAGCGAGGAGCATTCGCGTAGCGACGAGCGAAGCGACGAGTTAGTTTATACTGTTCTTCGGGCGTAAGTCGCTTCGCTTCTCATGGAGCCTCATAACGAACGGAATTAACGCATTCCCAGCTCCTCACCTCCATGCAGTCCTGTTTTTTAGAGTCGCCCGTTTCGTAAACGTTAGCGTCAAGTCCGAAGATCAACCTCGTTCCGGGCAGAGTCTTCATGACAGCGTTGAGGGCTGTGAGGACTGGGATGGTTGCGAGGCCATTGGTGTCACCGTGGAAGGAGGAGATGACGTAGTTTTGCCCGGTCGAGGATTGACATTTTAACGCGAGAATATCGCCCTTCGCAACGGGGACCTTCACGCCGGAGGGGAAAGCGGCCTCGACGTCGTGGGTGATTTCCTCTTGGCAGCCGTTGGGGAATTTCGATTTGCTTAGGAGAACGACGGAATTTTGATCACGCTTTCCGTCCATATCCCGAGGAGTGATTATGTTAAAAGCGGAGGATATCTCAGGTACGCTCATAGCGTGTCCGATGAACGCGGCGCTGACCTCTTGGAGGCAGATGACATCGGCGGTGGCGTAGGAATTTTTGATGATGTCGAGGGTTTTTTGGGTTTTTTGTTTGTTGAGGGCTGTGACGATTTCGGATTTCATGGGTTGCCAGGTGGAGGGGGTGGAGACGACGTTCATCATGTGGACGAGGGTGGAGTCGAAGACTGCGCAGCAGAGGGTTTGGAGGGGTATGGAGATGGACTGGAGGAGGGGGGAGCGGCGAGCGAAGCGAGCCGCGTGAGAATTGGGGAGTAAAACGAAAACGACAAGAGCTTTTTTACCTCCTCCTCTTCACTAATAGCCGGATACTTCGACTTCTTAATAGGGCTCAACATCTCATAAACCATCTGCTCCTCACTCTGCCCGCTCAAAACCAACGGCTTCTCAAACATAAACTCACTCCAAGCCTTCCACCAATCAGGTAAAGATCCAAGGTCACCTTCGTACATGTTGATCACGGTGGGACGGCATGCAATTCCATCGTTTATATTCAAAGTATTAGTAATACGATCAGGCATAGACGCTAAACGCTTACTTCCGATGCTCTTGTCTTTCAGAAAACCTTCGATGATGGTGCGTTTGGAGTAGTCTTCTTCCCAGTATTTGCGGACTTGGGGGATTCCGGACCAGCCGATGGAGGTCATTTTTGATTCGAGGTCGGTGAACATTTGTTCGGTGAAGACTTCGGAAACTGTGGGGGGGGTTGGGTAGCGACGGGTTAGTATAGGATGTTCTTGGTGCGAGAAGAGAGGGAGCGTGTCGTTCGTACCTTTGACGTCCTTCACACCCGGATTCAAAATGAAGTTCTCAACGTCAATCATGATCTGATTATACTCGGGATGACTCGGCAGCGTAAGCCAATACTCGAAAGGGTTGTTGTTAATCGCCGCAATATTCCAGCTCGTGATTTTCAACTTCGGAGTTTTGTTCATGAGAGAAGACATCGTTAAAGAAGATGAGGGAGGGGTGAGGTAGGTGAGGAAGATTAACGCTACTGTGAGTGCAGAGATAATTTTACCGGTTGGACTTCGGAGGAAGAGGCGAAGCTGGATGGAAATGCGGGTGGTCAGGGGGGGCGAGTAAATGTTGGAGTTTTTGTTGGGAATCTTGGAAGGGGCACCACGGTGAAATACAGGGAGTGAAGCTATGCTGGGAATGGTATTTGGGGAAGAAGAAGTAATGGGGAAGCGACTGGGGGATTGAGTCTGTGTTGTGGGTGGCGGGATTGGGGGTTAGCGACGAAGATTCAAGGGAAGTGGGGCGTTAGCGACGAGGTTTCATTTTTGATAACGGAATGGGACAGAGTGCAGCATCATCAAACGACGGGATCGAAGCGGCACGATCGCCGGGCGACGGAGCAGCGTAAATCAATTTTGAGCGCCGAGTCAGGTCCCACATACTCATGTGGCGGAGATGTATATCATAGAAGTCGCCTCAGCGGCATCAAACCTCAGCAGCGACGCGGATTCTCTCTCACACTGCTGTTTTGGAATGTTTGAGATCAACCCCAATGTCTGGCATACTAAAATCGTGAGAAATCAGATCTCTGATCCCCCGTGCGATATGGCATTCCTCTGTCGTAAATATTAGCCTCCATATAGAGCACTTGACAAATTTCAGGGTCCCTCCGCACCCCGCAAGTCTATTTCATTCCACTTCGATAATTTGACACTCCGATGGCGCCGGGCGGAACCTGCTAAAAAGCTACTTTTCCTCGTCGCGCTGCTCGCCCACACCATTCCTATTCGTCCACCATCAATCCCATCCACCCACAACTAATACTAACAGCCTCTAATCCTACCCCTTCGCCACAGGCCAAGTTCAAACAAACTCCACCTCACCACCCCAAAGCAACCATGTTCCCGAAAGCCAGCCACGTGAAGTCCGGAGGCTACGTCCTCCTATCCTGTCTCCTCATCACCGCCGCCTCCTTTCTCTTCCAGGGCATGGAGCTCGAGATGCCCTCCCTCCCCACCAAGAAGTTGAAGGACACTTCCGCCTACGACAACCTCGTCGACTTGACCTCCCGCCTGCAAGCCTTCTACTACGCTGCCTGCCTCCTCAACCTCGCCTCCGGCTTCTACCTCAAACAATTCGCGAAGAAAATGACCATCCTCTTCAACGTAACCTTCCTCTCCTTCTCCCTCGAACTCCCCACCAACACCACCGCCCAACTAACCGACGCCCAGTACCTCACAATGATGCTTCTCGGCGCTAACATAATGTGTTTCTTCTTCGGTCCCGGCGGAACCTCGGCCTCCAAAACAACAGACTGCGTTTGCGGACCCAACTGCGGTTGTCCTCCCGGAGAATGCGATTGCCCTAAAGCGAAATCCGACTGCGTCTGCGGCCCCAATTGCGGTTGCCCGACCGGAGAGTGCGAATGCCCTAAAGAGAAACCATGCCCGTGTTCGGGAGCTGCGAAATGCTCTTGCGGTGCGAGCTGCGCTTGTGGAGCGACTAAGACTACCCCGAAATGCCCGTGCAACGGAACCGATACATGCACCTGTGGAGCGTCGTGCAAGTGTGGAGCCCCTAAATCAACCGGCAAGTGCCCTTGCAACGGTACTGATGTTTGCACTTGCGGGGAATCGTGTAAATGCGGAGCGCCAAAGGCAGCGGCGGGGAAGAAGAAGAGTTGTGACTGCGTGTGCGGAGATGAGTGCGGATGCCCGGAGGGGAAGTGTAACTGCAAGAAGGCTTAAAATCCGTCTGAGAGTTTTATTTATGCGATTATGGTGAAGGTCAGGATTAAGGATGACGGGAGGACACTGAGTACATATCACGATTTCGTGGTTTTCTTCTAAAAAGAGTAGCAAAGAATCAAAGTTTGGAATCGTCTAAAAAACACCTTCTTCTTATTTTACAAATGATGTAGCAAACCCTCGTTTTCATCCTCCTGCCCAACAGAAACCCTTCCCGCGTCCTCCCCTTCATCTTCACCGCACACATTTCTATTAAAACAATCCTTAATCCCGCCCCAAAGAACGTACAATCGATCACTCGGCCTCTTCTCCCTCTTCCCTATGAACTTCCGTAGCAAAGTCCTATTGACTATGCCGACTAAACGGCCGTTGTTGGTTACGAAAGCTTGATGCAACTTCAGCATGCGGAAGACGAGATGGATTTTACTTAGTTCGGTGGTGTGGACGATTTGGTAGGGGGCGGGATCCATTGCGACAGTCCAGTTTGAGGATATGCGCTGCGGCTTACTGGACTGTTGTTGCTCTTCTTTTATTACGGGATGGAGGCCGCCGTTCGCCCAAACGACGAATGGCAACCTTCGGTCAAGCAAGCTTCCCTCTTTACTACTTTTTTTCTTCCCTCCTTTTCCCCCCTCCTCTTCATCAACCCCCTCATTTTTTTCTTCGCCCAACTTGTTCAACTGCACGCTGCTGCTCCCGCTCTTCCCCACGACGTAGAAATTACTCACGACATTCTCCTCAGAATCCATCAAACTCGCAGCTTTCACGATATTCTCCACCGCGTTTCTCAAGTCCCCAACAACTACTGCTCCCACGAGAATGGAAGCGTCAGAGGAGTTTACTACGGGGAGGATGCGATTGTCTGGTAAATTGTACGAACTACTACCAAACATATAAATCACTTCGCGAGGGGTCGTGTCCAAAGAAATTATTGGCGGGATTGAACTACTAACGTTCCCGTCTGCGTCCTCATCACGAGGATGCCACGTCTGGTTGAAATATCTACTCCCCGCGGTCTTCTCACTCTTGTAACTCTCCATGACCTCCTCCGCGGTTTTCACGGCCAGCACATCTGGAAGCTCCGGGAGCATTGGATTACCGTTCGTGTCCACTAATATGTCGTAGATGCCCTTCGTGAAGCGGTTGCCGATGAAGTACGCCACCAACACCGCAACTCCGCAGGGCGTCCGCAAGTGGTGCTCTCCGCTGAGCTCTAAAATAATCAAAGCCGTGGAAATTGCTCTCGTGACTCCACTGCTGAACGAGGCGGCACCAATCAAGGCGAACTCCCAAGGCTGAAACGTGATGAAATTCTTCACCCCGTGTTTTTCCAAAAAGTGCGTGTCCAGCAGCCTCAGAAACTCGCCTATTATTCTTCCGCTCGTACCTCCAATTAAGAATACGGGGGTGAAGAGTCCAACTGGGAGAGGGAGAGTAACGCACATTATCGTTACGAAGAACTTGAACGGGAGGTACAGGAGCAAGGGGGTGGTCAGTCCAAGGGGGGACATTTGGAACATGTAGTTGACGATGCTGTGTTGGTCCCCGAAGCTGGCGACACCGTTTGTCATGTCGTAGAAGATAAACGGGGATACGATAAATGTGACCATCGTCACGTAGAGGTATCTCAACTTTGCAACCTTGCTCGGGTCATCGCCACCGCGGCCCAGAAAATTGTTCCTGACTTCGACCGCCTTCTTCACACCCACGTTGAAGACGCATCCTAGCAAGCCACAAAGCACGCCGAGTAGCACGAAAGAGACCAAGTCCCTCATGTGGTAGCCCTGCGCCATCTTGGGAAAGTCCGAGAAGAGCGCAAAGGCCTTGTTGTAACCCAAAAATGTTATGCTCAGAGTTCCGCTGATGGCGCACAGGAAGCAACGCGGGAGGTTGCGCACCATGAAGTAACCCGCTGTGACTTCAATACTGAAGAGCACGGCAGCGAAGGGAGTTCCAAACGTCGCCCCGACACCCGCCGCAGCCGCGCATGCTAATATTTCTAACCGCTTCGCGTCGTTCTTAGCTAAATGCCGAAACGGAGTCATTCTCATCAACGTGTCTGCGATCGAAACCGCAATGTGAACGAAGGGTCCTTCTTTTCCTACTGATAGACCTGCGGAAATTGCTAAAGTCAGACCAACGCTCTTGGCGACGATGGTTCTAGGTGTGACGAGAGCTCTCTTGTACGAGCCGTCTAAAAGAGTCTTGACCTCAGGTAATCCCCCTCCGGCGGCTTCAGGGCACACCCACTGCGTAACGAAGTTGGATAAATTCGCGGCAAGTAGAGCGCAGCATAAGTATAGGCCGTATTTTATGATTAGCAGCTCATCTGGTATTCCGAAGACGATGGATTTTCTGAGAGGGTAGATTTTGGAAGTGCAAACGTTTACTATTACGGCGATGCAGGCTGTTAGGACTCCGATGAGGATAACGATCGTAGGAGTTTGCGTCATCTTCCACAGCATTTCAGAGAGGTTAGTCGGAGGAGGTTGAGAGGAGGGGAGGGAGGCATCGTCTTCGTCATCCGAGTTAGGAGAATGTCTCCCCATCCTATTCCTCAAAGCAGGCGTTGCAACCAACGAGAGACGTGAACACGAGTGAAACACGTCCACGTGAGTATCGCTCCACTCACGAGGCTTTCGCTTGTGTTTGTTACGG
>BLQM01000129.1:54383-67658 GCA_012489335.1 Triparma laevis f. inornata
GGGGGGGGGGTCCGGATGTGCGTATGATTTTGTTGGCCTTCCAGCGTGTTTCCACATGTTGGGAAGACAGGCAGCAGGAGTCGCTTGTCATTAGAAGTTATCTCGCGCGCGCTCCAGATCGGAGGAAGCATCGCAAACTTGCGTTCGGCTGTTTACCTCTACGCCATTATATCCGTGTCAAAAGCACCTTGAATAATCTATCGTTCCTTTGTCAATTTACTAAATTCCTCTAACTAGGCTACTTGGCCATCGCTCTCCATTAAACCTTTCAACGGAGGCCCTCAACCTCATTCTCGTGTCTCAAATTAAACAACGATCCTATAAAACAATTCCTCCTCTCACGTTCTCAACCGCGATCTCAAACTCCTTTAAAACATGAGCAAAGTCTCCGTCGAGAATCCCCCCTCCTCTAACAACTACCCCCCTCCCCCCCAACAACTCATCACCCACTTTACAAGTCTCGTACAAAGCAAGCAAACGTATAATATTAAATTAGCCGATATAACAACAATAGACTCAATTGACTGTGGTGACGCTCCCGGGTCAATGCGTCGTACACTCCAATCAATCGACGGTGGATATCTTTACCGTTTTTTACAATTAAGTGGTATAAGTCAAAACAGTAAACCTGTTACAATTACAACTACCTTAGGCAACATATCCGAGTTAACTATTTTCATACTCTCCATAATACACAATGATGCTCTAACTATTGGTCCGATTTTAATGGCACTACATAGTTTAATATCAACTCTAATGTTTGCAATCTTAACACGTTCTTGGAGTGCAAGGTTCTCCCAAAACACTATGGCTGGCAATTCAATGACCGCCCGACTTGTTGTGCTAGCTTTACTACATTCAGAGGAAGATATTAATAAAGTTCATATAATCAATTCAGGTGGAATTAACATCCTTAAATGTAAAGATGAAGACGGGGGATTATGGCTTACACCGAATAATATTCGTTCAAAATCCTTCAAAAATAGTAGAATAATCGCCACATTCCTCGCTTCCTTCTTCTTAGCAACCTACTGGCTTCATATCTTCGGTGAACTCACAATCGTAAAATCTTCCACGATGTTATCAGAAACTCTGATTCTCATAAAAACGATCCTCCTTATTCTTATGATAGCTAAATCATTCTTCATGTCTCTATTCGTAACCCATGCTCTACTAATAATAATGATGACAATAAAAGTAGTAAAACAACGCGTCGTCACAATAAAAATCCTCGTTAAAAAAATGGAAATTAGAAGAACTAATTTGAGTATCGCGGAAGTAAGAAGCCTCGTCGCAGCAATCCGAGAAATATCAAGCATAACACGTTCATCCTGTCAAAACTTCAATACTACATTGAAAAATTTCGTAGTGCTAGGTTCAATAGCTCTCCTATCCCTCGTAACCGGTTTATTCCTCAACGATGACGATCACTCTGATGGTATATTATTGGTACCTTTTTACGTAGTCTGGTTTAGTGTGGGTACTGCTACAGTTTTTTTAGCTATGATTACTAATATTGGATTAGCTAATATACAGTTTGCTTCTCTTTTCTTCTCAGTATCTGACTTAGTAGTAACCCTAAGAGATGGCGTGGCGAAGAATGAGGAGGAGGGGGGAGGGGGGAACGAGGAATCAATTCAAATGACCCTTAAAATGAATATACAAGCAAATCTCCTCTCTTCACTTTTAGACACGGATAAAACTGTTGCAACTATTGTTGGAGTACCTATTATGCCTAAAATGTTAGCAACGTTATGGGGTGAAATAGGGATCGGTGTGATTATTGCTGTACAGTTTTTCGTGAGGAATTTTGATAGTTTTTTTTCATTCGGTTATACGTTTGTTAGGATCAGGGTTAATTAATAATTAATTAGGGTGTTTAAGTGTAACAAATTTGATTGACTTCATTTAAAGTCCTTTTCCCCTTTGATTGGCTTCATTTAAAGCCCTCCCCCCCCCCTCTCACGAAAAAAACAATTCTCTGAATCTAATACTCCTTCCCCTTCTGACTTCTCTTAATAACTCCAGCTCCTTCAGGCCTCATAGTAGTCTGCCATTCGGTCTGATGACCCCAGGCGAAGCATTCAGTTACTAAAGGTGAACCATATTTGAGCTGCATTTTCATTTCGAACATCTGAAAGACGAATCGTGTGTTAATAAGTGCGTGCACGCTTTCAGAACTAGAGACAGCGGCACGTAATTACGTAATAAATCAAATCATTATTTATTCTTACCTCTTCAGGTGTCTTCTTAAACTTATCATCATCACTGCTCTTGTCCGCCAACGTGACCTGGTGTTTATGGTACTGATCATAATTGGTACCTCCGCGGGTGGGGGGGCGAACGGGGATTGTAGTTACGCCAGTCGTGGGGTAGGCGACGACTTTTCGACGGGGGGCCATTGACCTGTGAAGAGGGGGGTTAATTGAGAGGGGGGTTAGTTGGGAGGTGATGTTGGAGACGGTTTTGGGCGTGGGCGTGTTCGAGAACTGGATGGTGATGAGGGCTATGGAGTAGGCCCACCAGGTGAGGTCCTTGAGGTGAGGTCCTTGATGTAGGAGAGCGGGTCAGGGTCCTTCTGCTCTCTGGCGGAAGTCGCGGGGCGGGACTAAAGGGGGGCGAACATAACCCTTGTACTTACACAAAGGACAACGCTTCGGCATCTTCCATTGACATGGTTAAGGTGAAACTATGTTTTTGGGTTGGGATCAGTGGAGTTGATGGGAGACGAGTGTTGGGGTTGTGTGTGTAAAGGTTATTAATCTAAAATACACGAAAAGTAGGCAACAGGGGTTGGGTAAGTCAAGGGTTAAATGGTGCAAGAGTGTGTACGGTGTTTTATTGAGAGAGATGATTCACGGTTGAAGACGAGTTTGAGGCAACAGCGACGAAGTGAGTGGACTCAGTCTCGGAACGCTGTTAGCATGAGAAGAATCACTTAAATACCAACTCCACAAACTCCCGCTGTCATTTTAACGGCAGGTGCTGAATTTGATAGTACTGCTTGATTGATATACGTGTGATTCAGCGGGGGAGATTGCGTAGTGATGTCGAACCTTCGACTAATTGTATCCGTTAACAACCCTAAATATTTTACCTCCGAGGCTTCCAGCGATATACGATGTGAGTTCTTAAACGTCGAAGGTGTCGTTCATCCTCCCGCTTTACCTGCCTGTTTGTATTATCCTGTGCGACATATGCGCTCCCCCGTGTCGTTCTCACGCTTGTAATACATTATTTTAATTCCAAGACAGGTCTCGTCTTGGTCGTCCTGTCCCCCCCCCCCTCACACCAACTCACTAGCAACGTTCTCTTCAGCCCCCCCAAAAAAAATAACCACCATGTCAACAGAATCCCCAATGATCCAAATAACCGACCTAATGTCCGAAGCGTTGATCTACCTCTCCTCCTCAGAACCTGCCCTCGCTGAAGACTCTTACGCTAGTGCTCTCGATTTATCTGAATCGACTTACGGGGAGAATCACCCTAGTACGATTAGGTGTTTAGAGTGTATGGCGAGGTGTTGTAAAATGCAAGGTGATATATATATATATATGTTGTGTGAGGAGTTGGAATTGACGGGTTATAATTACAAGTGCGATTACTAAACTAACTCGTCTTTTCGCTCCTCTGCTCGCCCGTTCTCTCAGGTGGGGATAAAATAGAAATGGCTGTCATGATGTTCGAGAGACTCATAAATCTAAAAGAAAATGAATCCTCCGAGGAATCAATGATGGTCCAAGTTTACAGTGATTTAGGTGAATGCTATAAATTCGTGGGTAGAGAAGAGGAATCGAAACTCATGGAGAGTAGATCCGAGAAGGTATTAAATATATTGAAGGAGAAGGTTGACGAGCAGGAACGGAAATGGCAGGAGAGCAGCGAGGAGGAAGAGAGCGAGGAGGGGGAAGAAGGAAAGTCACAGTATAGCGATAGCGAGGAAGAGAATAAAGATGATAATAAACGACAATGGAAAGTTTAGTTTCTCAAAAAATATACAAATCTCTGACTACAGTTTATTCTAACAAAACACTCTTAACCACCACCACCACCACCCCCCAATCCTCCTAAGACCCATCAACCGCGAAGCTTATGCTCCTTCCGCACGCCTCACAACTAGTGCCGCTCAGCTGTTGCTTTCCGCAGTTGCTGCACACCAAATAGTTGTACGGTCCCACCAACTGCAACAGACTAGTTGCCAACGCCGCATTATTCTTCATGCCCTCTCTCCTCTCCGCCTTACCATCCCCATCCCCAATCTCCAGCTCTAAATCGTACCCTTCCACAATACCAATCAGAACGTCCAATCCCTCCTTCAACAGCATCCTGCAGTTCTTCTCGTGGTCCACGACCAAATTCACTAGCGCAGTTAACCCACTCTCCACCAAGGCCGTCTTCTTCATTCCGAAGGTCTCCGAAATAATCTTTATCAATCCCTCAACCCCCCCCAGCCCCCCAAACACGCCCTTGTTCTCTATGTGCCCGTGCACCAAATTCCTCAAGCTCCACAAGGCCGGGTTCAAAATATCGTCCTTCACACCACTCTTACACATCACAACCATCAAGATCTGTGCTCCACCCAGCTCCACCACCTCGTTCTGCTTCGCCTCCCCCCCACTCCAAACTTCCTCCGCCAAGCTCTCGCAGGCCAGCTTCACGATCAAGTCGTTGTCCGTCTGGACCAGATCCAACATGCCCTTCACTCCGAACGCGGCCTTCTGGTCCGCTAACTCATCTACGCTCCTGATGTCCGCCAAGGCCTCCAACACGCTCAGCGCCACCTGCTTGGCCTCCTTGTTCTCACTGTCCTGCATCCCCGCGAGCGCCTCCACCCCGCCCTCCTGCAAAATCCTGATCTTTAACACATCATGAATGCTCAAGTTCAACAATGCCATCCCTGCGAACTTCTGAATAATTCCGACCTTGCTACAGCACCTCTTCACCAATACCCTAATCAAACCCTCCTTCCCCAATCTCGCCCCAACCTCGTCCACATAGGTCAACGACACCACGGCCCTCAAAGCGTTCTCCCAAACCTCCTCCCCATAGTCCTCCCCACAGAACTCCACCACCATCGCCACCCCGCCCTCCACTTCCCCCAACCTCTCCCTGTTCTTGTCGTGGAAGTACAAACTATTGGCTAAGCAACACAAAGCGTTGACCATGACCGGCAAGTAACTACTCCTGCACAGCTTCACAATCTCCCCCAAATACCTTCCAATCCTCTCCTGGTTCAGAGGGTGCCACGCCAAGTTACTCAGCGCCCACAAACTGTTCGCCTGAACGGCCTCGTCACTAATCTCGCACAGCCGCATCAACGCCTCCACTCCACCCCTAACTCCAATGACCTCCCTCTGATCCTCGTCCTGAGAAATGTTCCCCAAAACCAACGCCGAGTGCCTCTGCACCTGCAGGTTGTGGCTTCCACACATCAACACCAAAGGAGCGACTCCCAAATCGTGGATCCTAGCCGCGTTCGCCTTGCCGTAGTTCCTCGTGCAGTTCGCCAAACACTCAGCGCAGTTCGCCTGGATCTCGGACACCTGGTCGAAGTCAAGCAAGTTGACGATCTGGTTGCTCGTGATCAAATGCGTCAGCACGTCGATTCCGCCGCACTCCGCCAGTTTCACCGCGTTGCCGGTGTGCAAAGTGACGATGTTCGCCAATGCCGCACTAGCGCTCTCGATAACATCAACGTCAACGCCCCTGCACAAGTCCACTAAACTTTCCACGCCCCCGCTCGCCCCGATCAGCTCCTGGTTTCTCTGGTTCGCGTAGCCCAAGTTCGCGAGCGTCGCCGCCGCCTGCGTCTGAATCTCCTCGTCGATGTTCCTGCAAAGCTTCACCACCGTCTCGATGCAGTGCTTGGTCTTGCCCATAATCCCATTGTTGCTCTCGTGGTACGCCGCCACTGCCAATGCCATGCAGGCGTACCTAACCACGTCCCATTCCTTCACGCGGCATAGATCCAGAAGCAGCTTCAGCACGCTCCTCTCGCTACCGAGCATGAGCTGGTTCTCCTCGTTGGGCCCTTCCCTTCTCCTCGCCTTCCTCAAGGCCCACTGCCTCCTCTCCCGAATAATACCTCTCAAGCTCATGTTCGGGCTCGGCGCGTACTCGCCTCCTTCCTCCTCCTCTCCGTCCTCCGTGGCGACCTTGTCCTCAAAGGTCTTGCCCAACACCTTCAACTCTTCCTCCTTCGCGGGAATGACATGTTCAATGTGCAGCGCCCAGCTCCTCAATACATCCCAGCCCAGCAACCTCTGCTCCACAAATCCGTTCCAGCCCATGGACCCCAGCGCCCTCGCCGCCAGCCTTCTCAAATCTTTCCTGGGCGACTGCGCGACGGCCGTCAAAATGCTCATGGTCCCATTCTCCCTCAGAGCATCGTTGTACTTCTTTCCGCTGCCCGCCAAGTTCACGATCCTCTGCAAGAAGAACAAGAACAGCGCGTCCACGTCGGTTCCCAGGGCGTAAATGGCAGTGGTCTGCTTCCACCTCTCGTACTTCAGAGCCAACTTGGCCTCCTCGCTCTCCTTCTGCTTGCTGAGCAGCCTGTCCTCCCTCAGCTTGATCTCCTTCAGATAATACTTGACGTCGTCGTGCATGCTCGCAATCCAGAGCTCCAACCTCGCCGTGTGGTTCCTTTCGCTCCTCAGCTGGACCTTCAAGGTGTCCACGTCTCGCCTCCACAGGTCCTTCACCTTCTCCAATTCTTTCCTCGTCACGTCCTCCCTGACGTGGAACTCGCTCAACTCGTACCTCAAAACCGTGGCCATGCTGCTCATGGTCTCCTGCTCTGTCTTCATCACCTCGATCTCTTCCTGCATTTCCTTCCTCGTTTCGTTGATCTCCTTGCTCAGCGCCGCAATGGCCTCCTCGTACCGCAGCTCCTTCTTCTTGGTTTCCCGCTCCGAGTCGCACTTCGACTTCTGCAAGAGCTCGAAGGCCTCGTCAGCCGTGAACCTGATGGTATCGACGTCCCTCTGCCTCGTCATCTCACTCGCAGTCAATTTATTCTTCAAAACCTCAATGTGTCCCTTCAAGGCGTCGCACACCATGCGCTCGTTCTTCAATTCAGCCCCGCTGTTGGACAAGATGAGGTCCGCGTGGTACTTCACCCACTCCATCTCCTCCTCCAACCTAGTCCTCTCGCTGCTCGGTAGCCACTGGTCGGCGTGGGGGGGCAGGCTAGTGGCGTTTCCTGGCGTGCCCTGCTCTCTACTGTTGGACTCCCTTACCCTTGCGAGCGCCCTCGCTTCCAATGCAGCGCCACAGCACCTTTGCACGTCTACGAGCTCATGCTCGGCGGCGTGGACGGCGTGCGACGTCCATTTTTTGTCCTCGCTGTACGCCTCGCCGAACAAACCTGCGGTATCAACTCCCTCCCTATCGGCGGTCGCCTCCTCCACCTTGGCCTCCTTCAACAACTGCTTCGTGTCGACGTCTAGCCTTACTAAGGTTTCAATGACTCGCAAACTATTGCTGCGCTCGATGGCCTGGTTGTTCTCGTCCCTGATCATCCTGACCTCTTTTTGCGCAGCTGCGAACTGCGACGAGCGTAGCGAGGAGCATTAGCGAGGGGGGGAGGGGAGGGGAGGGGGGGGGTTAGTTTAGAATGCTCTTAATGCGAGGAGCGAAGCGACGAATTGAACGATGAGTTTCAATATGAGCCGCGTTTTCGGAGAGTCTCCTCGTTGTAATTATGACGCCTTCGTAATCTCGCCGCTCCGCTCCTCGCTAGTTAAGAATGCTCTTAATACGAGGAGCACGCAATTCTCGTATTCCCAGCTCGTCGCTTAGCTCCTCGCTGGGCTTCGTCCTCGCAGTTCCTCACCTCCTCCTCGTACAGGTCCCTCCTCCTCCTGCCCTCGGTGATGAGCTGTTCCCTAATACGTCCGATGGTGATTCGCAGCTTCCTGAGCGCGTTTGTCCTTGCCTCCTCCAACTTGATGCGCTGTAGCACCGTCACGGCTGACTCCGGCAGCTTCATGGCGCGGTTCCTTTGTTCCAAAGCGAGGCAGAGCTGGTCCTGCAAGTTTGCAATGGCATCAGGCCCGCGGTAGTGCTCCATGACCTGCTTGGCCCGGACCGTCTCTGAGCGCCCCTGCATCGTGGTGAGCTGCGCGCCCCTCTTCTCCTCCATCTGGAGCTCCACCTTGAACCTTTCGATTTCCTTGTCCATGCCCTCCCTCAGCACGTGCATGTGGTCCGCCTTGAGGCTCGCGATTCTCATCGAATACTTGAGCTTCTCGAACTCTCCGGCTCTGTCGCCGTCTTCGTTCTCGTAACTATCCAAACTTTCCTGGAACTTGGCCATGTTTTCGGTGTACTTCTCCTCGGCAATTTTGTACTTCTCGTCCATGCCGTCGTTCTTTTGTTTGATGGACTGCAAAATGTTTTTCTTCTGGCTCTCCGCCACCTTGACCCCGGCGGGGATCAGTACCGTCTTGCCGTCGTACACTCCCCTCCCAATGTCAGTAACAAGCTTCTTGAAATCGGCGTCGAGCAGCATCGTGGACTTGTCCTCTTCGACCTGCGAGGAGCGTGGCGAGTCGTATCAGGATTGGCGTTGCGTAACAATAAAAGCGGTACGGGCGTTTAGACTAAGACAACCAACCAGCACAGCCGAATTACGAGCGCAAATGTCATGCTCATAGCTCGTCGCTTCGCTCCTCGCGCCTTCTCACCTCCTCGTCGCCCACGCTGATGTCCCTCGGCTCGTTGACGTGCTTGACCTTCTTGGGGGGATCCGGGGGCGTCGGCTTGCTCCTTCCGATGCTTTTGCCCTTCAATTGACCCGCGTTGTTTGCGATTTCGGCCTGCGCCTCTCGGATTTTTTTGGACAGCTGGTTTATCTGCTCCTCGGTCTTATCGATCTGGTCTCTCCAGAACTGGGCGATCTCGTAGTGGTCGGACCAGACGGCTGCAAGGAGCGGCGAGCGAAGCGAGCGTGTTAGTGGAGGGGATAGCGAAAACGAGGAGAATGAATCCGCCAGCTCAACTCGTCGCTTCGCTCCTCGCTGGGTTTCGTCCTCGCAGTTTCTCACCTCCTCGGAGCTTGTCTGCCTCGGCCAATAGTGGCCGAAGGGCGCTGTCGTGGATCACAGCATTTTCCCTCATCAAAAGAACGGAGTCGACCTGCTCGATTGTCATTTTAGGCGGCGGCTGCTGCTGCTGCAGTTGTTGTGCGACGATGGAAGCATCATCGCCGTCGACCATTACGTAGGAAGAGAACGAGGACTGTCCGCCGAGAGATCCTCCTGCTGATCCCACGGACGGGGCCAAGGACTGCTTGGCGTTGGTGGACTTCATCGACTTCATCGACTTCATCGACTTCAAGGAGGCTTCGTCCTCGTTGTCGCGGCGAGGCGATGACGACTTCTTCTCCTCCTGCAGGCTGTCGTCGTCGTTCTCGTCATCTTTACTCTCCTCTCTCTCTTCCTCTCCCTGCTCCTGCTTCGTGGGGGTGGTATCTCTGCTCTTGCTCTTCTTGTCTGGCGCCTCCTTGCCCTCCAATAGCCACGGGGTCTCGAGCTCCATCTTGTCCCTCTTCTTGATGTCCAATATCTTGGCCTGCCTGTCCTCCTGCTGGCCGCTGGTTCGGACCTTGTCCATCTCCCTGTCGGGGAACTTGGCTCCAGGCTCAGGGTCGGGCATCTGGTCGGCGGATGATGAAGTCCCGCCAGAGAGTCCCTTGGGGGCCTGTTTGAAGCGCTTCGTAATCTGGCTTTGATTCATGTCGTCGTGGTAACCAGAAACACCGGCCTGTTTCTTGATTACGGAAAGAGAGAACATTTCATCCGTCGCCCTCTGAAGCTCGTTGTTGGCCTCGACGTCCGCAATATTAGCGGCGTGGGCCAGGAAGGACTTGCGCTTCTCCTGCACGTTCGCATTGTACTTGTGTCTCAGCTCGCGCTTGTTCATCGTCTCCGGAAGGGGGGTCTCGCCCGTGTCGCCCTTCAAATCATTGTTGAACTGAGGGGTCTTGGACAAGTCGTCGTCCAAGGTGGCGAAGAAGCAAGCCCCCCCCCACGAGTTGCCCACTTCGTCTGAGGCGTTGTTTAAGAGGAGCTCTTTCGGCGGAACCTTGACCTCGGAGTCGTTGAAACCGGCCCACACGGCTTGGATGGCGAGCGCCTGCACCGTTTGGTTGTTGATCTTGCCAAAGGGAGTGGCGCGGTTGGCCAAAATTTCTTGCAACTGGGGGGAGGCGGAGGTGGTTATTGTCGTGGCGTCGTCCGCGTCCTCGTCAGTGAGTTCTCCAGGGTCCTCGTGCTCGCCCTTGAGTTGATTGATCTTATCTTGGACGCTGGTCGTTTTCTTCTTGGTTTGAGTGGGAGCGGGAGTGGGTTTGGCTTCGGGGGAGGGAATTTCGTTTTCGGGACTATTGGGGTCCGGGGTCTTGTCTTCGACGGCGGGGTTGGGAGCCGCGTCGCCGTCCTTTCCTTCGGGCTTGCTGGTCTCGGGAGAGTTCGGCGACTCTTCGTCGTCCTCGCTCTCGGCAGGAGGGGGGGAGGCGGGCGTCTTGTTTTCGGCATCCTCCATGCCCTTGGCCTCCTCCTTCGCCTCCTTCTCCGCCTTTTGCTTGGCTATTTCCTTCATTTCTCCCTTGATGACGTCGAGGTCGGACTTGGGCTTGGCCTTTGGTTTCTGTGGAGAAACAGCTTCGTCGTCCGACATTTCGAACTCGGAGTCGGTGATGCCTTCCACCGCAGCGAGCGCAGCGAGTCGTGCCTGCTCTTCCTCGAGCTTCTTCAACCTGGCGTGTTCTATTTCCTCCTCGCGATCCTCGATCTTCTTCTTCTCCAGCAGCCTGTGAGAGAGCTTCGCCAGCCTGCTGCGAGTTTTGCGCAGGTTGGTCTCCAAGTCTGACTCGGAAATGGCCTGCGAGTAGACGAGCGAGCGAGGCGAGGACGAAGTCCGAGGCGAGGAACGAAGCGACGAATTAGTATAAATGCTTCTAGTGTCGTAACTCGCGTAATTGCCGCGACTTCATACCTGCGAGTAGACGAGCTCGCGGAGCTCGTCCATGGAGAGGGGCTCGGGGGGGTTCTCGGTGGCCTTGGTGGAGGCGTGGGTGAGCGAGTCGGCGAGGCTCATGCCGTCCTCGTCCTCCGCCGCCAAGCTGTCTCCGGGCTTCTTGTACTTCCACCCGTCGTCGCCGGCCGCAATCTCCTCCAGAGTCTGCATGTCGTAAACGAGCTGCGACGAGCGTAGCGAGTCGCGTGAAGTTGGCATTAATTTGTTAGAAATGCGTGGCGATGATAGTGATGGCGCTCCTGCATTGGAAGCTACTAGCGCCGCGTCACTCCTCATAGAGACTCGTTACGGCCATAAGTATTGTACTCCCAGCTCATCGCTTCGCTCCTCGCAGAGCCTCACCTCCTCCTCTTCGCCGTCCTCGTCGACCTCCGGCTTTCTGTTCTTCATGTAAGATATGACGATGCGAGCGGATTCCGAGGCCGCCACCTTGGGATCGATGGCGCCTAATGCTGCCGGGTCGACCACAAACCCTTCCGGCGCCTCCCACGAAGTTTCGCCGGTCGAGTCGTTCGTGTAGTAGACCTGACCCCACTGGTCGGTTTCTTGCTTCCACTGGGCCAGCTCGGCAGCGGCGTCGTCCTCTTCCTCGGACGTGGGCCCGGCAGGCTTAGCGTCCATGAGCTTGTTGCCCATCTCGTCGCGGCCCGGAGGCGGCACGTAGAGCATGGCGTCCGGCTGAGTCCACTCGCTCGCGCCCGTGTCGGCGTGCTGGTAGAACATCTGGCCGTACTCGTCGTACTGCTCGGTCCACTTGGACGATTCGGTGACGGCGCGCCTGATCTCCTCCTTGAGGGCGCGCTCGGCGTCTAGCTCAAGCGCCTTCTTGCGCTTCTCGGCCTTCTCCTGGACGTCCATGGTCTTAAACTTCATCAGAACCGAGGGCATGAGCCACCCGGGCGGCCACAAGTCGGCGAGCTCTATGCGGTCCTGAGTCCTGGCCGCCTTCTCCTTCATGAGGTTCGCGTTCGCCTGGCCCACCTCGAGGCGGAGGGGGGCGACCATGACCTCGATCTCGGTGTCCATCTGTTGGTTGGGGAGCGGTGAGTTAGAAGAAATGGGTGGGGGTGAAAGTGACAGGGGAGGTGAGACTGTCGCTGTTTCTTACCTGCTCCTCGAGCTTCTCGATCTTGTCCTTGAATTTCTCGTTCTCGGTAGATAAGGTGTTGACCTTGCGCTCCAACGCAGTGATCTTGAAGTGCTGCGCGTTGATGCAGTCGTTCTTTTCCTTGACCCTCTCCGTTGCTTTACTCGCTTTTTCCTTGGAGACGGTGACTACGTTGTTGTGGTGGGTCATGTGGGGAAGCTTCTGCATCACGTCGTTGTAGACCTTCTCCATTCCGACGTCGAAGGTGTTCATCTCGTGGAATATCTCCACGGATGCGGTGGTCCAGTTTTTGAGGAGGGACTTCAGGTTCATCATTTCCGCTCGTGTCTCATTCACAGTGACTTCCATTTTTCTCTTGGCGGTCTGCGGGAGGGGGGGGNGCGACGAGTTAGTTTAGAATGTTCTTGCTCACGGAATTAATGCATTCCTCACCTCCGCCTCGCGAGCCTTGTTGGTGGCCTTGTGCAGGGCGTTCTTGTC
Organism: Triparma laevis f. inornata; assembly: GCA_012489335.1. Taxonomy (NCBI): domain Eukaryota; class Bolidophyceae; order Parmales; family Triparmaceae; genus Triparma; species Triparma laevis. Next base: position 67,015 of record BLQM01000129.1, read on the forward strand.
GCCGTCCTTCTGGTCCAGCGACATGACTTTCTCCGCGAATTCTAATATTTGGGGCTGTGAAGGTTCGGGAGGTTCGGGGGTTAGGAATGAAATGTGTGTGTATCGCAGGCAGCGGAAACTGCTCGTCGTCTGTGTGCTCACCTTCTCCTTGGAGGTCTCGCCAGTCTCTGCGTTGACGTATTGAGTTTTGTTCGTCCGCCGGTCGGTCTTTTCGGACCATCCGCAAGCGTCACCTTGGAAGGCTCGGTACATTTGGTCGAGTTGATTCGACAGGGTTTGGATTTGGTTGTCTTGACTTGCTTTCAGGTCGGAGAGGGCGACTTGGTTTTCATCGAGGAGCTGTGGGGGGGGGGGGTTGGTGTTAACATAGGGTTAAGGGTTGAGGGTGGGGTGGGTTAATTTTTATTAAATGCATATATAATGCATGGTGAGGTCGTCCGTAGGGTCCTCACGCCGCCGTTTCACCCACCTCTTGCTTCCTCTTGTCAAACTCCTCCTCGTACTGATTAACCATCTCCTCTCTCTCATCATGAAGCCGCTCCTTCTCCAGGTTCGCGGACTCGAGCTCCTCCCTGAGGCGCTCGATCTCCACCTGGAGCTCATCGTAGGACATGTTTTAATAAAAGGGGCAACGAGAAATTAAG
>BLQM01000130.1:8338-33816 GCA_012489335.1 Triparma laevis f. inornata
CCCCTTCCACCAGATTCGAAGCGATCGGCTCCAACCAACAAGAAGGAAACCAAGACTATTACGACCTCAATAAGATCGGAATTGTGAACCAATTCGGCGACCCTGCCCTGGTCAGATCTATCGACTGCGTGGGCAAGTCTGTCGGCCTCGAGTTCAAGTGCGACAAGATGCACGTTGGAGGCACCTTTCACACCGTCTTCGGGCAGGTCGCAAACGGCTTCGCCGAGTTCTCCTACGACCGAAACAACCACACCGCCTACAACATCTCCGAGATCAAGCCCGTCACCTCTGGCATTGTCACGACTTCGCAGCAGCTCACTCCAGAAATCACCTTCTTCGGAGGTGAGAAAGAAGAAAACGAGACCCAAAAATTCCTCCATCACACTAACACCCCAACACCCCAACACCCCAACACTCCAACCACAACCACAGGAATCTTCGGACCCGAAGGGGAAGAAACGTCCGCCCCCCCCTCCATCAAGCTCATCACCCCCTTCGGAGAAAAGTGCCCCATTTCCGTAGCGATGCAAACCCTCCCTCAATGCATCGTTCCGAACCCTCCCTACCTCTGCTGCGAGAACTTCTTCGGCCCTGCTTTCTCGTCCCTTCGAGTAGGGCCTGAGGAGTTCCTCGTCGGAGGAGACTTCTCGAACCCCCTCGAGTTTGAGTACCTCGGCAAGACGCCGGGACCGGCCGACATACCTGACGGAATCCCTGACGACTGGATCGACCCCGGAAACAACCCCTTCTTCAACTTCACGGACAACGACGACCAGACACCGGACGACCCAGACCGCCGAACCCGCCGAACCCGAACCCGCCGCCGTCGCCTCGACGGCGAGGAACAGCCAGGCACAGAGATGGGCCTGGGCTACCAGAACCTCATTATGGTTCCTATCCCCACCTACCACGACAGCGGAACCCTCAAAAGGCAAAACGTCACTACCAGGTGGAATGGCGGTCCCAACGGTGCCGTTATCGCCATGCACTGCATGACCTGGGACGGCGATCGATGCACCAAAATCATTCTCGGCGGCGAGTTCAACCAGTGGGACGAGTTCACCATTGACGAGCAGGTACGAAGTCGCGAGGACGAAGCTCAGCGAGGAGCGAAGCGACGAGTTGAATATCTTGCTTCGCTCCTCGTAAAGTAGAGAACAGGCTTTCTATGAACTTGTTGCTTCGCTCCTCGTAAACTAGAGAACGCGCTGTCTATGAACTCGTCGCTTCGCTCCTCGCTGGGAATGCGACAATTACATTCGCAATTCATCTGCGCTAGTGGCGTTAGTCTAAACGCACAAGCCGCTTTTCTCTACATAATTTTAACTCGTTAAATTATGCAACTAAAAACTTCGACTCGCTACGCTCGTCGCTCGCAGCTGAATCAAGACAGCCGGCCCATAATTTACGCCCCGTCGAATATGCTTCTTTTAAAATGGAACGCAGAGGAGGAATTCTACTACCCCCGTAGCCTGTTTGATCCCGACGACCTAAGCCAGGACGACTTCAACTTCGTCGGGGAGCTGTCCAACTCAAAGGGAAAGGTCAGCGCTATTACCAGCGCCGGGGACTTGATTTTGGCCGGCGGCAGCTTCGCCTACAAGAACAATCTCATGGTGTTCAACCAGACGGCCGTCGCTGACAAGGGCAACAACCACAGCTTCAGCAGCATCCCTAAAGAGGCAACCACAACCCCGGCCCCCGGAGACCTCTTCTACGAATGCATGACCTGGGCCACACCAACCAAAGGTAGTATGGAATACGTCGGCGCCGACACCTGCTGCCGAAAGGGTAGCTACTGTCCCAAACGCGGGTGAGAAAAAGCGCCGTTTTGCTGTTATTGATCGATTGAGCAACTAATTTTCAGTCCCAACCCTCAACATCCTCTCTCTCTCTACTCGTTTCTAACCCCCCCCCCTCCCCTCCTCCGCTCGTCGCTTCGCTTCTCCACTCAGCATCGATATGAAATGCCCGATTGACTGGGGGTACAGGTGCACCAACACATACGTCGGAGTCTGTGACGAGGGATACTACTGCCCCACCCCCGGAGGTGAGAAGCTGTGAGGAGCGAAGCGACGAGCTGGGAATACGACAATTAAGGTCATAGCGAGGCTCCACGAGGAGCGAAGCGACGAGTAAAGTAGAGAATGCGTTGTCTATGAACGAGGACTCATGGTCTATGAACTCGTTGTTTCGCTCCTCGTGAGTCGAGAATGCGTTGTCTTGAACTCGTCGCTTCGCTCCTCGCCGGAAATACAACAACTAAGGTCATAGTTCGTCGGCGCTAGTAACTTTTCTCGAAGCCCCCAAGCTGCTTTCATCGCTACGTATCTCTAACCCGTTAACGTAATTTTTCATGCGACTCGCTACACTCGTCGCAGATTCGATCATCTGCCCGGTGGGCCACATCTGCCGGCAGGGAGCCGTCGAACCCACCGAGTGCCTGTGGTTCGAGATCTGCGACGAAGAAGGCATGCCGAGGCCCGCCACCAATACGGGCCTCATCTTTGCAGCCTTTGTGCTTGGCCTCATTGGATTCATGGTCTTCGTCGGCTCCCGTTTCGAGGCGTGGTCCCAGAGGAGGGGAAAGTTCAACATCGAGAAGCACTTCCACGAGAGGTTTAACGCCTTCAAGTCTGCCCTGTCTTCGGGAGACGGCCCCGGGGTCGAGATCACTGCGAAGCTTCGCGACGAGGCGGAGGTGCAAGAGCCGGACAGGACGAGCATCATTGGGGCCAACAGGACCGTAATCGGAGCCAACTCGAACTCGTTCGGTACCGACTCCGCTTCAGATGGCGGCACGAGGTCCAGCCGCTCCACCTCGGTTGTCCCGCCCAAGGACTGCCGTATCGACTTAACCTTCACCGACCTCACCGTGACCTTGGCCAACGGGCTCAAGATTTTGAACGGTGTCACTGGGGAGCTCAAGAGCGGAACCATGACGGCAATTATGGGCCCCAGTGGATGCGGTAAGAGTACGTTCATGAACGCGTTGACGTACAGAATCAGAGATGGGGGCAGGGTGGCCGGAGAAGTTCTCATCAACGGCGAGAAAAAGCACCTGATGACCATCCAGCACGTCGTCGGGTTCGTTCCGCAGGAAGACGTCATGCACAGGGATCTCAGTGTTAGAGAGAACCTGAGGTTTTATTTGAGACTGAAGGGAGACCCCAGCTTGACGAGGGTGCAGCGTAGGAGGTGAGTTTATTTAAACTAAGTGGATGTGGATGTGGATGTAACAATTTATTTACTAACCCGGCTCATTCTCACTGTCTCTGCAGCTTCGTCAACGAGATCGTTGACATTCTGGGCCTCGCCCACGTGCAGCACAGCCTCATCGGCGACGAGCTGAGGAGGGGCGTCAGTGGCGGCCAGAGGAAGAGGGTGAACATCGCCATCGAGCTCATGGGCAGTCCCCTGATTCTGTTCCTGGACGAGCCGACGTCGGGTCTGGACGCAACAACCTCTCAGCAGCTCGTGGATAGCTTGGAGAAACTCGCTGAGATTGGCTTGACGATTGCCATGGTAATTCACCAGCCCAGAATCGAGCTTTTGAACAAGATCCAAAACCTCGTGCTCCTGCAGCGCGGCGGATGGCCCGTGTACGTCGGAGACACCAAGGACGGCCTCCCGTACTTTGAGAAATATTTAGGGCTTAAGCTGCCCGAGAAAACGAGTCCGGCCGATTTCTTCTTGGACGTCATCACCATGGACCAGAAGGTCGAGGCTGACGGAAACAAGATCCTGAAGCTCCCGCACGGAAAGGACCTCCACGATAACTGGAAGGAGTACGTCAAGAATGTCAAGGGGGGGATGGCGATCCCCAAGACAGACTACAGTCAGCGGGCGATTCCACCGATTTGCCGCCCCTCGAGAATAGCCCAAGCCAAGGTGTATTATTTGCGCTCCATCCGCCAGATCCAAAACAACAAGAAGGTCTACTTCGTCGACGCCTGCCTGTTAATCTTCGCCGGAACGTTGGCTGGTTTCGTGGCGAAGGTACGAAGTCGCGAGGAGCGAAGCGACGAGCTGTGAATACGATACTAGCGCTCGTACCTCGGCTGCGCTCGTACCTCGGCTGCGCTCGTAGCGTTGTTCTAAACGCACAATCCTCTTTCTTCGCTACTCAATTCTAACTCGTTAACACCAATCTTCTTGCGACTCGCTTCGCTCATCACAGAACATCATGGTCGGCAACCAGATGGTCATGACCGTGAACGGGCTGATTGCCATCATGAACGCGTTAAGGGTGTTCGGTCCAGAGAAGGCCATATTCCGCCGAGAAATGCAGAGCGGAATCAGCAGCGCCAGCTACTTCGTGGGCAAATGCCTCTCGCAGATCCCGCTGTTGCTCTTCACGCCCTGCTTCTTCTTGAGCACCTTCTACAGGTTAAGTTTCCCCGAAATGTACTTCCGCGACATGTACATAATCATCTTCTGTCTGCTGTTCTCTGGAACCGGCATTGGGTACTTCTTGAGCATGCTCGTGGACCCCAAGGGGGCGCAGATCGCAGGCGTGGTGTTCGGGTGAGACGCAGCGAGGAGCGAAGCGACGAGCTGACAATGCGCTGTTTTGCTGCTATAGACGAATTATGCATGTAGTGCCAGTCACAGCGTCAATGCTGTTTTCGTCGCTACTTATTTCTAACTCGATATCACCAATCTTCATGCGACTCGCTACGCTCGTCGCAGCCTTGTCGCCATCATGACGTGCGGCTTGAACCCGACGCTGAGGGACTTGGAGTCAACAAGCTTTGGCTGGTTCATGTGCCAAATGACCTACGGCCCCTTGACGATGGGTGCTTTGTTTATGAGAGGCAGCATCCGTACCTTCAAGGCAGGCTTCAAGGGAGGCATCGGGGCAACGTTCGAGCGTGGGTACCACGAAATCAACCCCGACAATATCTACACAGAAGCGGATATCTACAACAGCAGGTACGATCTTAGAGTGGCCACGGACGACAAATTGAGAGCGTTGATCTACCAAGGCACCGTGTACATGATCCTGACTTATTTGGTCATTCTGTATCTGGCCAAGGCTGAGGTCGGAGGATTCTTCGTCCAGATCACGCAGTCCAGGCAGGCCAGGGTGGTCAAGGCGGCTTGCGAGAAGTTCTGGATCGGCAGGAAGAAGACGAGGCTGGAGGAGGACGACGACGAAGAGGACGAGGATAGTTTTGTGGACGGCTGTACAGACGACGTTGTGATGGCCAAAGGGGTTAGTGTTATGGGTGACAACAATAAGGTTTAGGAAGTGGGGGATGGTGGGGAGGGGGAGGGGGAGGGGGAGGGGGCAGGGAATAGCGTTAGGATTGCAATTACAACAAATATATAGAGAAAATAAACACGACTTCATTTACTTTCGTCATATAAAGAAACTGTGTTATTAAAACTCCCACCCCGAGGCCCAAGCCAAGTTGGTTAAAATCTCAGGGCTTTATCGAGCGCTAACTTGCGGAGGGGTGTATTGAACGTATTCTGGGTACTTGAGCATGATTCCAAAGTGTAGAATTCCATCGATCAACAGGCAGATGCCAGTCGCCATTCCGAGCGTCTTGGCAGGCTCCCCCGCCGAGTTAAGACCAAAGTTGAGGAAAGCAATGAAGATGATGAAGAAGGACTTTCCCTTGATTCCGAACAGAAAGCCGAAGTTCTTCCTCAGCACGCGCGTCACACTGTCGACCGTCTTCCACCACATTAGCTCGTACGTGAACAGGAGGACGCCGAAAAGGATCATGTAGAGGGCCACAAAGATGTCCGCAGAGAAGCCATTGCTCTTGGAGACGCCGAGGACTCCAGAGGCGCACATCAGAACGGAGAGGCCCATGTTGAAGCACGAGAGGGCTGACTGCACGGTGCTGGCGTTGGCGGGGCTGAGGGGGGGGTCGGGGTTAGAGTGGGCATGGGCGGGGCTGCGCACGGCTCAAGTCTCGATATGTGTGTGTATGTTGGCGAATTGGTTGAATTGGCGGTTTTTTTTTGAAGGTCACAGGGGATTAGGGCGAGATAAAGACGTGCCGTGCTAGTCGTAGCTATACAAGCAAGGAAAGGACCACAATGACGGCCATAAAGCCCATGGGAAGACCGTGCAAAATATTAGAGACTACTTACGCCGCTACAGTGTTCTGGGTGCCGTAATTGCCACCAGTAGGCTGCTGCTGGGGCGCAGCTGATGCCGGTGCACCGGGGTTCGCCCAAGTGGGTTCAAACGACATCGTTTCAGCAAATTAAATACAAATTTCTGGATGAGGCTGGATTCTCGAGGCCTTGATTTCGCTCGCCCAATAGCCAGCCTCACGCTCCCTTGTCGGACCGCCGATACACCTCTAGACACTCAACAGCATCCAGTTAACACCACAACCTTTCTCTTCCTCGTATTCTTTGTAGTTATTGTTATTTGATCGATTTAAGCCCGACCTCTCCGCCACAGAAATGTCTTCTCCTCCGACCACCTCTCCTGCCTCCACTCCTGCTCCGACCACCACCTCCCCCACCATCTCCGTCGTTCACGACCTCTCCGTACCGGCAGACCCCAACGCGGCCACCATGGTGGAGAAACTGCTTGCCGTGAAGTTCGAGGTGAAGCATTTGCAGCTCATCGCGAACCTTGCGTTTGGGAACGACAATATGAAGAAGGCGATCGCCAGCTCTCCGCTCATAATAAAGCTGATCGGTTACTACACCACCACCGCTAACCCCGACGTGGCGACAACCAAGTCGTTTTGCGGGGCCCTCCGCGCGTGCACCATTAACTCCTCTCCTGGTCGTTCTCAGTGCAGGATTCCCGAGCTGTACTCTTCTTTCTTGAATTCCCTCAAGAATCAGCCCGAGAACCGGGACGAGGTGATCACTACCATCTGCGCGATCTGCATGAACGACGAGGAGAACTGCAAGTTGCTGAAGGAGGCTCTCGGTTCTGAGATGGACTTGAAGGAGTTCGTGGACAACGACGACGAGAGGGCGAAGAAGGTGAAGTTCCTCAAGGCTTTGATGGAATAAAAACTACACATAAAATCATAAAATAAAACGCAACACAACATTTAATCTTTAAAAGAAAAATATCCATTTGCCATTACAGAAAACCGAGAAAGCCTGTAGCGTGATTCTACTATCATCATTATTCGTCATCGGCACATTCCCCACAGCATGTATCAAGCTCCCCCTATGAATAACCATCCACCCCGGTTTATACTCCACCCTCTTCTTCTTAAAGCACTTCCCCAATTTCGCTCTATCACAATCCTTTAATTGTTCTTTCATATAAATCTCATCGCAAGTTTCATCATCAACATCCCAATAATCCAATCCAGTATTTTCCCCTGCCGTTTCAATTGACATGGTAAACGTGACTCTATTCCCAGCCCAACACTGCGTATTTCTACCCAAAAAATTTAGGATAGGATTCCACGAACCGTCAATGTGAGCTTGAAAGACTTCTTGTTCGAAAGCTCTATGTGTGTTAATGAGATTGAATCCGGGTAAGCCCATCTGTCGGTGAGCGAAGCGAGCCGTGTTAGAAACGATTAGTGAAGAAAGCGACACCAACGTTAAGACTGTTGCTACTAGCAGTATTCGAAGCTATGTAATGGCGTCGTTCACTCCTCGCTGGGCTTCGTCCTCGCAGCTTCTCACCTCATGTTGTTCAAGCTGCGGAAATTCTGCGACGAGCGTAGCGAGTCGCATGAAGATTGATGTTAACGAGTTAGAAATGTGTGTGGCGGTTTACTAGTGGCGTCGATATCTAGACTAGACGTGTCGCTACTAGCGCACCCGAATGACGAACGGAGTGTTCAGCTTTCGCTCGCTCGTCGCTTCGCTCTGAGACAGTTCCTCACCTCCACCCTGTTGACCAAAGTAATCAGCTGCATACACAACTTCCCCTGGCTGCGCTCCTAATTCTCTCTCTAATGTCTCCTTAACCTTTTGATATAAATCCTTAAACTCCCTTCTAAGCTCTTCATTATAAAGTTTAACGCTACTCCCATAACCCATATTACTAGTTCTTTTAGGTTCTCCCCCAACTCCTGACTTAATTCCTCCTTCAGTCATATTATTAATATCACAATATTTACCACGATCCTCTCTCATATTCCTCCTATCAGGCCAAGGTTTATTAAATGATAAATACATCCAATAAGTACCGTAGATAAAAACAGGTAAAGGTCCAGCTCTTTCATTCATATGTATCCAATTATCTCTTTTACTCCTAATTTTATGAGCTAATAGCTTTGCTTCATCCTCCTCAATAACCTTAACTTGAATCGGCGCCGTAGCTCTAATAACATCATTTTGACCTTGTCCGCTTTCCTCAAGTTCACGCCATAAGGAAGAAGTACTGCTGCACCATTGACTTGTGCTGGGGGAGTCGTCGTCTACTGTTGACATGGACAGGGCTTTCGACCAACCGTGTACGCCACCGGTTGAAAAGTTGTTGGCGTCTAGTTTTAGTAAGAAGGCTGTTGACACGGCATTTAATGTTAGACCTAATATTAATATGGTTACACTTAAAGTTAGTGGGCGTTTTAACCCTAAATTTATTAATGAGGAGGAGAAGCGGATTAGGGGAGGAATACAGAACGATAATAACAGCAATGAGAGGAGGATGGGGACGGCCCAGGTTATTAGGGTGTAGCCTATGAAGGGAACGTAAATGAACTTGAGACCGTTGCAGCAGGAGAAGGTCCAGGGCGTGGAGGGTTGGAGGGTGGAGGAGAGGGAGGAGTATTGGATACTGGCCATGGCGGGTGAAGGCACAGACAGCAGGAGTTGATTTTGGTGGGGTGTTTAGGCGTTTTATTTGGGGATTTAGGAGTGGCAACTTTCCTTCCTTTAGTGGTTATGTATCGTATTTTATCGTTTAGCCTCTGTCAAAGGTTTTGTTTGCTTCGGTGTAAAATCATGATCCTGAATTCCTGAAGAAATCGCCAACTGTTTTCACCCAACATCATTAAATAAAGGCGACCCCCCCCCCCCCCCCACCCCCCCCCCACTCTTCCATTTATCCCACCCTCCCGAATAACCGCCAATTCCCCCCCCTCCTCCCTCCCCCCCCCCCCACTAAGGTTCGTTCTCCGACTAACCCATGTTCTACAACCTCCACTTTTACTAACTCTTCCGCCAACCCCCAAAACAGAATAATGCTTCGCCTCGTTCCCTACTGGCCCGCGGCCTTCCTGCTGGCCTTGGCTCTCTTGCCCTTCGCTCTTGCTGATTGGTGGCCTTTCTCTCCTGAATCAGAAAAAATTGCCTGCTCCTCGACAATCCCAATGCCTGACGAAACCTCAGACGTGCTCTACGACGTTGCGATCGTCGGTTGTGGCGCCGCCGGCGTCCAAGCCGCGCTGTACGCCATCAATATGAACCTATCTTACGTCGTGTTGGAAAGGAGCCACCACTGCGGATCCTTCTTTGACAAGTACCCTCGTCGTGGAGATCTTATCTCGTTCAATAAACCCAACACCCCGCCACCTCTCGACACGTGGAACGACGCGCAGCGTCTCGACTATAAGCTCAAATTCGACTGGCATAGCATGCTGAATACTAATAACGACACTGATCGTTTCCCTACATACACTAACAAGTTTTACCCTAGGGCTGAAGTCTTCACTAAGTATATTGATGATGTTGTTGAGAGGAATGGCTTGAATGCAGTTTTTAACGCAAGTGTTGAGTGTGTGAGTGATGTTCGGGACGGGAGATGGGGTGACTACAGGGGGATTAAGGTGAGCGATGAGGCTTAGCGCTACATTGTCCTTGAGGTACTCTGTCCTCACGCTACATTGTCCTCGCGCTACATCGCCGTCCTCAAAAATTCTAACTCATTTACAGGTCGCTGACGGTCTCGGGGACTCCAGTACCATCTTTGCAAAATCAACACTCCTCGCAACTGGCCTGGCACAACGCACTCCTTCGAAGAAGGAGGAGGGAGAGCTGGCATTACTCCTTCGAAGAAGGAGGAGTGAGAGCTGGCATTCCGCTTCACTAACGCCAAAATGTATAACTACGATGACGCTCCCATCGACGAGTGCTCCGCTTACACCGACAAGTACGTCGTCATATTCGGAAACGGCAACGCCGCGACCGAGTTGAGCACTTTCATCGTCGAGGAGTGCGCCGCAACGCGTACGTGGGTCATCGGAAGGAAAGTTCTCACGCCGTCTCACATGTCGCATTACGTTGGAAACGTTAGAACTCACAATATGGCAGTGCTCGAAAGCTACCAGCTCAAGTCTCTGGACGTCGTCACCGAGGAGAGTTTCACGGTCGCGATTGATCGCAAGACGCTTTTCGACGAAGATCAAACCAGGGATCAAGCTGTCTACGGTTCCGGTGACAACATCGTTGTAATTTATTCCGGAGGTTTCAAAACTAACGACGGCGTCGAGATTGAGGTTGACGGCGATAAAACCACTAGCATCTACAAAGAGGACGGTATGTTCAAGAAGAGGTATTTGAACCTGGGAAGCTTTAACGAGATCGCAGCGAGCAAGGATGTTTACGCTTTGGGAGCGATTAGTCACGGGAGCGATTACAAGGAGAGTTCTGGAGGCTTCGTGCACGGGTTCAGGTACACCGTTGAGACCACCATGAAGTTTGTGGCGATGAAATTGAAGAACCGCGCGTGGCCCTACAAGGTGTTCAGGGACGAGAAGGAGGTTGAAGCATATGCGTTGGCAAGGATCCAGACCTCAAGTGCCCTCTGGCACCTCCAAGCCTTCTACGGCGACGTCGGAATCCAGCCCCCGGGTCATCCCGGCGTGTACTTGTACATCGAACAAATCCCAGTAAGCTGGGAACTCGACGTCGTAAGCTACAACGTCGTCTCCGACTTCCAAGCGAAGAACAAAGGAAACCCGATGGGAACTTTCAACGACTGGACAATCACCCTCGAAAACCTCCTCCTAAAACACTTCAGCACTGGTGAATACCTTTTGAACGCCGAGTTACGCAGCGAAATGAACGTGTTGCGAAACTGCAAAACTCCCAAGCCCAAAATAAAAAAACAAGAGACCCAGAAACAGGAAGACTCAACATTGATAGACAGTACTTCGGTAACTTACCTTACCTTCAGAAGTGCATACCTAATTTTTTTGAGAGGTTTGAGATATTAATTGACGATGAAAACATTATGGATTTAACGGAGAAAATATACCCGAAACAAAAAGTTATCCTCAAAGATTCTACGGGTATGACGGAAACCATTATTGAAGTACCAACTACATCAGTATTTGGAGTTGGTAGGATGGTGTTATTGTTTCAGTACGGTGAAGATTTTAAAGGGTGTAGCGCTGTTTACGATAGAGCTCGTGCTGGAGAGAGGTTTATTACGCCGGCGGTTTATTTGGAAACGGATGCGAGGGGCACGAGGTGGAGTGGGGTTAGGGGGGGTGAAGGGAGCGAGAATTTGAAGAAGTGGGTGGGGTGGGATTTGGTTACGGAGATTGAGGATTTGATGGCGAGGTGGAGGAGGCCGAAGGTTTTGCCCAAGGTTTGGCAGAGGTTCTTTTGGGCGGGGGAGAGAGAGGGGGGAGAGAGCGGGAGCACGTACGGTTCGGAGTTTGAAGACGAGAATAAGACGAGGACGGTGTGGATGCCGGAGTTAGACGATTCGAACTTGAAAGGCGTTCACTACTACAAGAACGAGTTTGGAAAGTTTTAGAAAATATATGAAAACATTTTTGGTCTGAAAATGTCTAATATTACAGTTCTTCCCACCCGCCCAATGTTGACCAACCCTACTTTACTTCAAATACTTGACCATCAAACTAGCGTTAGGCACCAACCCTGCCTCCTCCAAAGACTCCCCCCCCTCGTTATACGCCTTATTCGGGAACGCGGTTCTAATCTCGAACTTGCCCGGGCTCACTTTCTCCCTATCTATCTCCTCAATCAAGTCGGAGATTTTGTCGGTGTAGCTCATTTTTATTACGAGGGTTTTGGTTTTGCCGTCGCCTATGGGGAGTTTCACCCTCAGGGTGCTTATCTTGGGCGGTTTTTCCTCCTCTTCCACCTCCTCCTCCTCCTCCATATCCTTCAACTTCCCCGTGTTCCTCAGGTGCTGGAGTCTCATACTATTATTGAGTTTCTGTAAAGCTGGAGTTTGGACCAGAACCGTTTCCTCCTCCTGTTGCTCCTGCTGCTCCTCCCCTACCTTCTCCTCTTGTTCGTCCTTCTCGACCTTCCTCAGTCTCCTCTCCGCGGCTTTCGCCATGGCCTCTTTCTTCTTCCTCTTCATCTCCTCCTCCTTCTCCCCTGCTTCCCCAGCATCTCCCTCCTCGAACACATTCCCCTCCCCCACTCCAACCTCATTAACCCCCTCAATCCTCTCCTTAATATCCGACCTGATATCAATGATCCCCCCCCCAACCCCCACGACCTTCTCCGGCAACTTCTCTAAAAACTCACTAGCCTTCATCGGCATAAACGCGTCCCCTCCAATATCCGTCAACTTGTTAACCTTCTTCCCCGCCGATCCGTACACCAAACTATTCCCCTCCCCCTTAAACGCCTTACTAGTATAATCCCCAGAATGGCATTCCCTGCAATCCTTCAAATCAAGTTTCACGCCGTTAGGGTGAGAGTTCTTGAACTCCGCGGGGAAGAAGCCGTCCATAACGTCGGCAACGAATTTGACGCAGGTTTCTGAATCCCATTTGCGGACTTTTTGCCGGCCTACGATTATGCCGTCGCTGAACAGACCGATGTCGATGCCATTTTGGTATTCCAGCTTGGCGTTATTGCCGTCCCTTACGACCTTCGCTTTGTCGGCGTTGATCATGGAGTTGAGCTCGCGGATGCGTTGGCAGAAGATGTCGCGGTCGAATTTCAGTTCGGCGACTTCTTTATCTTCTTTGACATTTATGTCCTCCTTGCTCTCCTCGTGTTTCGACTCCTCCACCAGTTGTTCTTCCTCCTCCTTCTTTTGTTGTCCTGCCTTCTTGCTCGGTTTCAAGTTCTTGCTGTTCTCGTTGTTCCCCACCCAGACCAAACCGTAGTCAGACAAAAACTTCTCCATGTCGGAGATTTGAGCGCGTAAGTTATCGTTCTCATCAGCCAACCCCGTCAACGCACTCGCCGTCTCCTCCGCTTTCGCGCTCGCCACGGCCTCCTCCAGCGCCCTGATCTTCTTCCTCTGTTTGCTCAGCATCTTGTCCTTCTTCTCTCCCTCGTCCTTGAGCCTTTTCATGGTCATTTCGACCCTCGCCAACCTGCCGGCCATTTGAGTCATGAGATCGCTGTTGGGGTTATTGTTGTTGCTATTTGTATTTGTGTTTCTAGGGCGAGGCGAGATCTTCCTGCGATTTTTACCCCCCACGGACGCGCTGCTCTGCGTGCTCTGCACGCTGCCAACGCTCTCGTCGTCGGAATCAACCTTCTGCTCTCCGAATCCTGCGGCGAGCCGAGGACGAAGTCCGAGGAGTGAAGCGATGAGTTAGTTTAGAATGTTCTGGATGCGAGGAGCAAGAGCGATACATCCGAGGAGCGAGAGTGACGCATCAGAGGAGACTTCGCGAGTTCTATTAACCGATCCTTGGTTATCACGTCTCTCCGCTCCTCATCGCTCAAGCTCCACATTCTCGTCGCTCGAGCGACATATCCTCATCGCTTCGCTCCTCGTTGTCGTTGTTCGCTCCTCGCAGTTCCTCACCTCCTTCCTTGCTCCTCCTCCTTCCACCCACGGCCGCGGCCTTCTTCCTCGGCATGCCCATGTCCCCCAACAAATCGTTCATCATCCTGGCCTCGACCGAATGACGGTCGGTGGCTCTGTCCGTAATTTCCCCGTCATCGGGAGTGGAATCGAGCATCCTACGACGAGCACGGTTCAGGTTCAGTTTCGGAGGAGGACCGGAAACTATGCTGGGGTTATACTTGGGAGCGTTGTCAAGCGCTTCCTCGAGGTCTTTTGGCAGTGCCATCTTTGATCGTCTGTTGGGCCGAGAGTTTTCCTTGTCCAATGATGGCTGATGGGAGGGGGTTGAGAGTGTTGGCGAGAAAGGAACGGTTAGTGCAAGGTTGGTAGGGGGGGTTTAAAGGGGGGAGAGGGGTCTTTTTGTTTTGTGTGTCTGGGGTTAGGGCGGCGCTAACCCCAAACCCAATTATCTTCCGCCCCTCCTCTCGCGATACCCCCCCAAACAAGCCTCCTTACTCGCTCAGAAAAGCAAACGACCTTCAGTCCCTGGAGGTCTTCCTTAAAAACTTCCCTCGCGAGGTTTCCTCAAGATTAGAACATCGCCCCTATAAACGCACCATAATATTATTCCCGTACACTAAAAAATTCGTTCAACTAACGCTAAATTTAATTCTGAGTCTCGAAGGTCTCCTTTCCCATGTTTAGCGATTAGACCGTTTTGACTTTTGTTTTCTACCAAGCAACCCCCCCCCCCGACCACCCGACCACCCGTACCTAACCCCCCCTCATAAACACCCCACCTTCTCCCCCCACAACCCACCCCTCCCGCTACAACCGTTTCCCCACCCCCCACTCCCCAAATATGGCTGACCCGAAGGAAGGGGGTTTGGACCTGCCTGAAGAGGAGGTTCAGCCCATGGAGCAGCAGAACGACGACACCGGCGAGCAGGCGCCGCAGAGTATGGAATTTGAGGACGAGAATGCCTACTTGGAGCAAGATCCCGGTAAGCCCAGTTGTTTCTACAGGGTCTGAACCGTTAACAGCCCAAGCGGGCGCTAAACAGACTTTAACTAACCCTCAATTTACTGCCCCCCCCTCGCCCCATTCCTCCCATTCCCCCACGCACAGACGAGGCGATCCAAGAGTTCGCGGCGAACCCGATGATGACCCGCGTTCAGTCCGCCTTGTATGACCAGCTCAAAAACACCTTCGACAGAGTGATGATCGAACTGCTTGACCGAGAGGAGGCCCTCCGGAATGTCAAGGCCGACAGGGAGGAGTGCGGAGTGCAGCTGTACGGGATGCAGCAGCAGCTGGCTAAGCTGCAGCTGACCCTGGAGCAGGCGCACCAACGCTTCAACATGATTAACGATACCAAGGGAGACGCCGAGTCCTCCATCAGGCAGCTCAAGGAGAGCCACTTGGCCGAGAAGGCCGCGTACGATGAGATCCGAAAAAACGTCAACAAGAACCAATCCGAGCTTGACGCTTTGAATGAGACGATTCGTCAAGTGAAACTGTACAATGAGGAAATGAAGGGGGAGATCCAAGTGACACGAAGGGCTACTTATAAGGCGGAGGATAATGTGAAGGAATTGGAGTCCGCGAAAAAGGGGCAGGATCTATACATCGACAATTTGAATGAGAGGATCAAGAAGTTGCAGGCGGAGATTAGTCTGTCTGAGGTGAGGCACTACGAGGAGCGAAGCGACGAGCTGGGAATGCGTCGATTCCGTTCGTTATGAGGTGGAGCGTCGGTGTCGTTTTATTCGCTACTCGTTTCTAACACGGCTCGCTTCGCTCGCCGCTCGTCGCAGGCTCAACTTCTCGCCCAGGCGAAGCAGACCATGGAGGCCAAGGAGATGCTCTCCGAGACGGGGGCCGAAATGGACCTCATCGCCTTTGAGAAGAAGCAGCTCATGCAGCAGTGGAAGTCGTCCATCATCGCCCTCACCAGGAGGGACGAGGCGCTCAGCGCCGCGACCACGGCGCTGAAGGACGCCCAGACTGCCACGAAAGATTACGATACAGAGATCGACGGCTTGAAGAGGGAGATTTTGAAGAGCCAGGCCCAGAACGAGACGTTCGTCAACGTGAAGGACAGGTGAGAGAGGAGCTGCGAGGAGCGAAGCGACGAGGATGTGGAGCTCGAGCGATGACGGATCGCATTAAGAACATTCTAAACTAACTCGTCGCTTCGCTCCTCGGCTCGCTTCGCTCGCCCGCTCATCAGGCTCGAGGCCGAGAGCAAGTTCATCGACGACAATATTTCCACCATCCGGTCCGAGCGCGAGGCCATTTCGGCCCGCTTCACAATGCTCCAGAGGAGTACGAAGTCTACATTGGAGGAGGAGGTCAAGGTGAAGGCGAGGGGGGTCGTCATTGGGAAGGAGCTCGGAGCCGTCAGGCAGAACGTCGCGGTGGCGGTCAGGGAGAGGCATTTGTTGGAGGAGGGAATCGCCGTGAATAGGCACGAGCAGATCACCGCGACCAAGGCCACCAAGAATTTGGCCAAGATGGAGAAGGCCATCATAAGCCAGGTTCACGAGAAGGAGATCCAGGCCGCCGACATCAAGAACGAGATGGCCCGTATCAAGGTCGACACGTTGAACACCGAGGCGCACAACGTTCAGCTCAGGGACACCACGGACAAGTGCGTTGTGGAGCTCCGGGAGAAGGACAAGCTTATCGAGAAGTACCAGATGGAGATCAGACAGAGGAACGACGAGATCGAGAAGAAGATGTACAGGGTGGATCGGTTGAACAGGAAGTACGAGAAGATGCTGGATGGGGTGGAGGACGAGGAGAGCATGGGACCTCTGGAGGCGAGCATCAAGAGCATCAACAAGGAGATCGATTTAGAGGACAGCAAGGCCGAGCAGCTGCAGAGGACGTGGCTGAGAGACCAGACTGCACTGGTCACCACGGCGAGCGAAACGGACGAGATTTCGGAGAAGAACAACGAGCTAAGGGCGAGGGTCAACATCATGAGCCAGAAGAAGGTCAGGCTGCTGCAGGACATCAACACAAATGAGCAGGAGCTGAAGGCGCTAAAGGCGAGCATCACGGTGCTGCACAGTGACATGAGTAGGTTGAACGACTTGATCGGCAAGAACGTGCAGATCCACGATGAACTGAAGAACAACAACTTCGTGACCGAGCAGGAGTTCATCCAGGAGCTGAAGGATCTCGAGAAGGAGGCCGTCGGCATGGAGAGCAAGATCCAAGAGGTGAAGTCCTCGAAGAACCAGATCCTGGATGAGATCGTTGAAGCCGAGAGGCAAATTTTGCTTTGGGAGAAGAAGATCCAACTGGAGAAGGAGACCCAGGTGACGCTTGATCCTACGGCTAGTAACAATGAGGCTGCGGGAATGCAGCGTGAAATCAACAGCATGAAACACAGGTTAAACGCTTTGACTAGAGAGCAGGAGAAGATGATCAGGGAAATGGAGAGGGCTATCCACAAGAGGGAGGACATTGCGGTGAAGAACAGGAACGGCATCAAGGAGATTTTGCCTGGGGAGGAGATCCTGACGAAGGCGAGTTTGAAGAAGAAGATTGGGATGTTGAAGAAGAACTTGAAGCAGACTAGCAGGGAGACCGCGACTTATGCTGCTGGGAGCGATGAGAGGCAGCAGCAGCTCCAGCAGTTAACTGTTGAATTGGAGAGAGTCACCAGCGATTACAGCGCTTTGGAGAGCACCGCGAAGAGCTTGCAGGAGGAGATCAACACTAGCTTGTACGAGAAGCAAAAACGCCAAGCTATGCTCGACAGGAAACAAAAGACCATCCAGAAATTCGTAGGATTGGAGCAAGGGAGTGTGGCGCCGGTCGACGTCGAGGAGGATCAGTTCGCGGTTGAGAAGAGGTTGGCGTTCGCGAATGCAAATGCGAAGAAATTGCAGGCGATTGTGGCGCATGTTAAGGGGAAGTTCCCGCATTTGGAGCAGGTTTTGGAGAGGGTGGGGCACTTGGCTGTGGTGGAGGATTAAGGGTGGGGGGAGGGGGAGTGGTGTGGAGTGTGTGTGTGTGTGTAGGATGTGTGGGGAATGTTGAATGGGGTGTTATTTGAATTCAAAATAATTGAGTGTGCAGCTGTTTTCATTATTCAAACCCCCCCCCATCAATCCTTCCAAAAAGCGTCTAAGCAGTCCTAACCCCCGCAACAACTCCCGCACCAAACCCTCCACCCGCGGGTAAATTAAAACTCAGAACTTCCATGACCTTCTCCCCAATTTCTTTAACATCAATATCCCCTCCCTTGGAACTCTTCGGAATCGACTTTTTCGTATCCGCTATAGCGCGAGTGTAATCTATGGAGATGTAACCTGTGTAGGAGAGGGTTTGGAGTCCTGAAGGGGGAATTTTGTTAGAGTTAGACGTGTGAGTCGTTTGAGTTTGTTAAATTATGGTCTTCACCGTTTTACGTTGTTGCTCGATATAAAAATAGAATTTTAGAATCATGGCGATTTCACATCGTTCGTAAATACGCAGAGTGTGCTAAGCTCTGAATTCACGTTGTCCCAGTGTGCTCCTCCTCGCATCGCTCCTCTCCTCCCCCGTAACCCATATAGGTGAAGGCTCACCTATAAACCCCAAACCAACCAAAAAACTAACCCCCTTCCCAATCTTCTTCAACGCATAACCACTAACAAAACCCGCACAAAAACCTCCACTAGCCTGCCCAGTTGACGGTGCTAGATCTTCGACTTTTGCAGAGATGCCTTTTAAGAGCACATCGGACGCTGAGTTAAAGTCGCCGGATTGGAGGTGTTTTTTAAGGTCGTCACTCAAATTAGGAGCGCAGAGGGTGGTGGAGGGGTAGGAGAGGAGAAGGGGGGAGAGACGGAGGAAGGTGGAGGTTGTACGGTTCATTGGAGAGAGGGAGGGGGATAGAGGGAGGGAGGGAGGGCGTCGAGAATATCGGAGGTTGGGGAGGGTTTTTGTTTGATTGAGGGGACGAGGGAATGTCAAGTGTTACAGGAGGACTTAAAATCCTATTATTTCGCCGTGGTATTGATATCAAGCGGTATGCGTAACGAGGAAAAGTTTTATTTTAAGCTCAATTCCCTCAAAAAATAACTCTATAAACATGGTACCAATCCCAATTTGCTCCTCCTAAATGCCACACGACTTGTTGGTTGGAAAAGACAGAAAATGAGTTTTGCTTTTTGTTTCAAATGTGTGCATGATTTCATTACTTATGATGTGATATTCCCATTATTATGATTCCCCCCCACTTATTTCACCCCAGCGTTCGCTACTTAGTAGTCGTACTCCTTCGAAACCTTAAAAACCCTCCGATCGCTCCCATCGCTCCACCACTCATTAATCTTAACCTTGACCTTCTCAAACCTCTTCGGACTGCAGCTGAAGCTCTCGACCTTCCCTTCTTTCCCTTTATAAATCTGCACGCTCGGTAAATGCGTCACTCCCAAGCTCCTGCATAATTTAGGGTTGGAGGAGAACTCGAGGGAGGCGTAGGAGATGGAGGAGGGGGAGAGGGTGGAGAGGTGGGTGAATTTGCGGGAGAAGGATTGGCAGGATTTGCACCAGGAGGCGTGGAATTTTATCACGGCGAGGGAGTTCGTGGTGGCGCAGGTTTCGAGGAAGGTGAGGTACTCTTCTTGGGTTTTCAGGGTGATTACTTCTTGTTTGGGGGCCTCAGGCTTGGCGTTCTTGCGGGCGAGGCGCAGTTTGCGGCGCTCTTCTCGCTTCGCCGGGTCGTGGTACGAGTCGTCGTACCCGTTTTGGTCGATTTCGGAGCCGTAGGAGAGGGACGAGGGGGATGGGGACTGTAGGGTGGATGGAGGTGGGAGGTGGGTATTGTGTTAGAGAGGTGTGGCGAGTGGTGATAAACAATGTTATTGGACGTCGTCGTCTCCGCGCGGCCATTTCTTCGCCATCTGCACTCGCAGCAGATGCACGTCGATCTCGCACTTGTCGCATCGTCTCACCTTGCGGTAAGTGGCCGGAAGCGTATGGAAACCAGTCGTACTGGTGGCCAAGACCAACAGCAGGACCATCATTAACGAAGCGGACAACATGGCCACGTAATTGGGCAGAATTTAGAAGCGGAGCGGAAGGACTTTTCGAGGTGAAGTTTGATTATGTAGGATTAGAGCCTTGTAGTAGACGTTCCTACGTAACGTTGTTGTTTTTGTGCTATTTGAGTGTTCTGAATTGCACAGAGGGCAAATCAGTAGTAGAACGACGTTTTTGAAGGTTTTCGAAGCGCTCGAAAATCTACCCCTCGATGAAAAAGTTGGAGACTTTCTATCCTTCATAAAATCCTCAAAATGCGTGTTCTCGTCGGAGTCAAAAGAGTTGTCGGTGAGTGCTCCATGGCTGCTACAACCACCGCGTAGTCTTACCTTCACAAGAGCTTAATAAGAGAAGTGTTGTCCCGTCAAGGCGCAGCATCACACTCCACTTTCGATTGCCTTTTAGGAGCAGAATAGACCCCAAAGAGTGGGCGCCTCTCACTGTGCTGAAGCGAGGATGGTCTCTGTGTCCATATCTTCGGCTGCGCACACAAAATAACCCCTCCCTCCCACCCAACAACATTCTACCAAGTTAGTCGTCGACTGCAGGCCCGTCGACTATCCTTCCTCCATCTCACCCCCCCTCCCTCCTCCCCGCCTCTCCCGCAGATTATGCCGTCAAGGTCCGCGTCGCGGCCGACAAGAAAGCCGTCGACCTCGCCAACGTGAAAATGTCCATGAACCCTTTCTGTGAGGTGAGTACGAACTAGTGATGGATCGACGTGCTATCGACGTGCTTACCCTTAACACCATACTTAACTCCGCTTCAGATCGCGGTTGAGGAGGCCGTTCGTTTGAAGGAGGCGAAGAAGGCCACCGAGGTCATCGTCGTTTCCATCGGCCCCAAGGCTGCCGCTGAGACCATCCGCACAGGTGAGAAGAAAAAGTAACACTTGTAGTCAACGACGAGCGCACGCCCACTACTAAAATAAATTCCATTCTAACCAATTCTACACCACCCCCAACCCAGCCCTCGCCATGGGCTGCGACCGCGGAATCCACCTCACCACCGACTCCCGCACCGACCAAGAGCTCGGACCTAACTCCGTCGCGAAGCTCCTCGCCAAGATCGTCGAAGAGGAGTCACCTGACGCCATAATCCTCGGCAAGCAATCCATCGACGGCGACTTCGGCTGCACTGGTGCCATGCTCGCCGAGCACCTCAAAGTCCCCCAATGCACCTTCGCCGCATCCATCGACTTCGACGCGAAAACCGTAGAGCGAGAAACCGACACCGGTACCGAGGTCGTATCCTTCCCCTCCCTCCCCGCGGTCTTCACCGCCGACCTCCGCCTCAACGAACCCCGCTACGCCACCCTCCCCAATATCATGAAAGCGAAGAAGAAGAAGATCGACACCAAAGCCGCCGACTCCCTCGGAGTCGAGCTCAACGAGGGGAACACCGTCCTGGAGGTCTTCGAGCCGCCTCCGAGGGAGGCGGGAATTTTCGTTGATGATGTTGATGGGTTGGTTGATAAGCTTAAGAACGAGGCTGGTGTGCTCTAAATTTCGAGAGGGTTTAGTTTGTTTTTAGGAGAGACGGGGGGCAGAGGGAGAAGAGAGGAACGCGAGGATTCGTTGAAGGATTTGTTAAAGGATTCGTTAAAAGTTTGTTTTAGAAAATAAAAAGCCGTGCTTTGATTATTTTTTGTTTTGGGGGTGTGTGGCGTTTTCACCAGTATATATACCATACATCCTTATCGTTGTTAACACCCCTACACTTAAATCCAAACCCTTGCATCGTAATCCTCTCCGAGTCATAACTAGTATAATTCCAATGCCCGATGCTATGAATTAAATTTCCCGCATGAACCACAAGATTCCCGGCCTCGTATTTCTCCCTCCGTTGGGTGTAACACCTCCAGGGAGTTCTTTCGCTGCAAGTCTCGCGCCAACCATCTCGGACGTTCAAGGCGGCGGAGCCGAAGCTGCGATGAGGAAGTTGGCGTTAGAAATGCGTGGCGATGATAGTGATGGAGATGGAGCGCAGACGAATTATACCATAAATATTGTACCTCCAGTTCGTCGCTTCACTCCTCACACATTGTCCTCACATATCGTCCTCACACGTCGTCCTCACTCACCTCTCTCCCTCCCCCCCCCCAAAATCGATGTAATTCAAACCGCTATCCCCATCTGGCATCCGTATAGGCAGCGTAAAGCTTATCCTACTCGTCGAGTCGCAATTCTCCCCCTTCGCGTCGAAGTTTGCGGCCTTGCCCTCTTCGCCCTCCAAGAACATCTCGTATCTCTCGTCTGCGTGGAAGCGAAAGACCTGCAGCGACCACGCCACGTGACTCGGGATGATGTGGAATCCGGGCACTCCCACGCCCTCCAAATGCCTCACCTCCCCCCCGCCGAGACTCTCGCTCAGCGCCGCCCTAACCCTCTCGTACAGCATCGAGTACTTGCTCATCATGAACTCTCTGTCCTTTTTCACCGCCTCTCTATAATCCGTGAAAGTAGAACTGAGCTTGACATCGTGCTCAGGGCGGTCCTTCGACGTGTCCTTGTTGGCGCTGCTGTCGTGGGTGTGGTACCCCCAGTACGGGCCGTGCGTAAAGAAGGGCAACGGAAACGCGAGGTGATCGATGTGATAAAACCGCTTCCTCTCTTCCAAAATCATCTCCGCAAGGTCGTCCGCCTCTTTCGCCGACAGCACCCCAACATTCACGTGCGGCTTTCGCCGCCACTCGCGCGTGTACACGTCCAGCTGGTCCAGTATTTCCGAGCTGGGCAACGAAGACTTGTAGAATTCGTACCCATTCATGAGCGAACCCCTGTCGGCAACAGATGCATCAATGGAGGCCAGTGCGAAGCTCACGTAGTCCGAGCTCTTTATGAATTGGAACGCCAGGGCGATAAATACTGCAAACAAGGAGCCTACAATTACTTGAAGCCTTTTCGAGACGAGCTTCGCTACGCCAAAGGTCACTAGCACCAGGGCGGCTATTACTGCGGCAAGGATCCCAACCTCCTCAGCCCTAGTGTAACCCACGAAGGGCAGCGCCACAAAATTTTGGTCGCCGCAGCAGTCGAATACGAAGGGGTGTGTCATGATATAGTTAGGGGATTCGGGGAACTAGTGAGTGAGTGGCTAAAGTTATCCCCGTTAAGATTTTAATGGCAAAAATATGAATTAACATATCACCACTCCCTGAGAATTTTGTAACGTTTGACGATCATACCTACCTTTCCTCTATCTTTCCTACACAGTCCGGGTACGTTCAACCGTCCTTCGAAGATAATCCGTTAACGAGAGAAGAATGAATTGCCGGACAGGACAACTGCCGGAAACGCGCCTGCCCTTCATTATCATGACTATTGCTTGACTTACGCGTATCGCGTCTATTCACCGTTCGAAATCTAGGGACTCGTTTTACATACTTGTCTAAATAATAACCAACTTAAGAAGCCCCCACCCCCCTTCCAGGTTTACACAAAGCAGCAAAATGGGAAGCTCAGCATCGTGCCCCAAGGGAACTAAAGGATACGGGTGGTGGTCCACTAAATGCAAAGCCAACAGTGGCTACAAAATGAGCCAAGGAGATGGCAAGAAGCCGGGCGCGTACTGCGGCATACAACACAGTGGTAGCAATTGCTGGGGCGTGACGTTCTCAGATGGCAACCCGGCTTGGTGCATAGAAGGAGACATTGTCATTCCCGGGGTTCAAGGTTCTTATGAGAGGCAGACGTACTTCGATGAGACCTGTCATAAGGGTTGCATGAACAAATATACCTGCGACCATCCTGAGGAGTTCGGAGTCAAGGATCTTGACGAGGATCTCCCTGCTCTTGGCACCACCAAGGCCGAAGGTCCATCTATTGTCGGTGGTGGCGCCGCCGCTCTTTTCTTCGTGGGTGGAGCGTTCTTCGCCAGGAAGAGGATGAAGGGAAAGAAGGCTGAAGGCGAGATAGAGGTGACGGGTGGAGACGCCGTTTAAAGTTTAAATAGACTAAAAAACCCACATTGATCATATTTATGCATACAAAACTATGTTCAACTATGTTTAAATTTCCATAACCTCGTCAACCTCCGTCAAGGCATTCTCGTTAAAACTATCCCTCAGCCTAAATAGCTGCAGAACTGTGCTCCCTATGCTGTAGCTACCTCCGAATGGGTCACTTAAATCAACGCACACGACCGCGAGGCTACTGAACGTGCCGACCAACATGGTGAATAGAATCTTCAGTTGCAGCGCGTTCAGAAACGCCAGCGCCTCTTGGTCCGTTTCGAGCAAAAAACAGCTAGAGATGCTCAGCGCGAGCAAACTCAAAATTCCATAGTGCAGGGGCGGGAAGGTCGTCTGCAAGCTAGAAATTCTCCTGCTCCTATATTCGATCAACCTGCAAACAATGTCTTGCACGCTGGCGGCGAGGTTTGCGTCGCAGGTGTTTGGGCTGTTTGGGGGTTGGGAGACGGCAGAGTAGAACTTCGACGAGATCGTGTTGAGTTCGATACTCGACATCGGGGTCGAGGCGGCCCCATTAGCGAAGAAGCCGGTGCCCCCCGGCCGGCTCTCCTTGATCAACTCGACTACGTACTTCCTCAAAAAAACCCTGCTACTGCTGCCCAGCGAGTACTTTTCCGTCTGCGACGAGCGTAGCGAGTCGCATGAAGATTGGAATGAACGAGTTAGAATTACGTAGCGGTGATAGGGGCATTAGTGTTGACACTGAATCTTATAGCGCAGCTCGATTTCAATCGTAATTGTCGTATTCCCAGTTCGTCACTTCGCTCCTCGCAGGTTCTCACCTCCTTCACGCCCTCCTCGATCGACATGGTCTCGTCCATGCGAAAGTTCGCGTACATGTCTCTGTCGCTGTCGCTGTTGTCCACACACTCTTCAGCATTGCCGCATGAGTCGATCATAGACAGAATGAGGGACAGGCGGGAAAGGTCGGAGGACTCAATGTTCAAGCATGTGCGGACAGCGAGCTGCCTGTCCCTCAGCTGCGTAATCGTCGTCGAGACTAGCGTCGCGAACAAAATACACAGAGATGGCAGCACTATCCCGTTGATCGACGGCGTCAGTATCTCGATCTGGTAGGCTCCGCCGTCCACGGGTTTCCAGTTTTGACCCGTGTTGAGTATTTCTAGCATCGTGCGAAAGCCTGACGCTATCGGAGTGTAGAACAGGAACGAGCCGATGGGAAAGAGGACCGGCAGCAACAGGATCGGCTGAGCAGCGGGCTTCGTCAGCGATATTTTGCTCGGCTCGGCTTCCTTCCTAGAGAAGAAGTCAAAGGGGTTGCTAGACGACCGCAGCACACGAGGCAGTGATTGGTATTTATTGCTATTTAAGAAAGGTTTCGAGGTGGTTGTAGGACAAGCGGAGGAAACGAAGCCATCACACAACGGTATGTGGAGGAGAGCTAGAACTGCCAACAAACATTTCATTTTTAGTGCAAAGTTTCACTCGATCTGCGGCTCGATCTGCCTTCAATCTATTTCGATCAGAACACCTTGCAATGCGAATGTCAACGAAAGGCAGCTCAGTCAGCTATAGCTACAAGATGTGAATTGCACCACAGCTCTTCAAAACGTCAAAAATATATCGTGAAGATATCAACGATTTAATTATCTGAACTGTTCAACTGTTTTTGAGCCATTTTCGACCCCATCTCTGGGATCACTCGTCCTTTCCACTACCCTCACTCAAAACCCCCATAAAAAACGTCAAAATATATTCAAATTCTAAAATCTACTACTCAAACAACTCCCCTCACTCACTCAACTGCCCTCGTCATCACCCTCGTCTCCAGACTCTAATCCTCCTCCTCCTCCTTCCCCTCCCCCTCC
>BLQM01000130.1:49562-60708 GCA_012489335.1 Triparma laevis f. inornata
GGTACCTCCTCCACCTCTGGTCAACGTGGTCTCTTCCCCGAATCCTACGTCCAAGTAGAAGTAACCCACGAGTCCAAACCAGTCGTTCAGCCCCCTCCCATTCCTATTAATAGCAAGAAGAAGGAGAAGGAGGTGGAGAGGAAGATGGAGGAAATGGTTATTGAGGAGGAGGAAGAGAGTGTGGCGCCGCTGCCGAGCGCGAGTAGGTAGGTGCAGCGAGATGACAATGCACTCTTCGATAATTATTCTAACACGGCTCGCTTCGATTGTTCGCTCGCAGCCGCTCCCCCACCAAGAAAGTCGCCCAAAAACGCCAAACAATCTCCTCCTACAAACGCCCTCCCCCTCCCATGGTCCTCATGAAAAAGAACAAGCAGTCAGACGAAGTTGAGGTCGACGCCCAGAAAACCCTCTCCGCCGACGTGGACGTCTTTGTCAAGAAGTGGAGGGTCGCCGCCGCCCAAGCTCTGATCGACTGCAATTACAAGGAGTACAACGCCCTCAAGAACACCACCAGCACTCTCCTCGAGTGGAGGAGACAGATGAGAGGTGCCTACGAGGACTTCCTAGGAAACAAAAGCGACAGCACGGGATACACGGACGTGAAGAACAACATCGTCAAACTCATTGAAGCCGCTAAGCAGCAGAACGAGAGTTTCTCCGTTCCCAGAACTGCTGACGGGGAGAACGCGAGCGTTTCTAACTGCTCAGTGCCTCAGCTTCACTCGTTGCACGTTGACATGCGATCGAGGATGCTTGATAGTTCGAAGCTTCCAGAGTCGGCGGTTGAGCAGTACGAGAGGGAGGTCGAGAAGGGACTGCATAAGAGAGCGCTCATGGAGGGAAGGCTTCACATTTTCGTGCATATGAAGGCGGCCATTTTCAGCGCTGGAGAGGGGTGTCAGCTGCTGTTCACGCTTTGGAATAAGAAGAATAAGGAGTTCGTGAGCGACGAGTTCATGGTCGCGCTGACTGCGGCTGGAATGCCTGACGATATTAGTTTGATGGAGAAGCTCTATACGCTGTTCGTTGACCTCACCAAGTCTGATTTTGAAATGGGCCTGGTTTTGGTCTGCAGGATTTACAGGATTGGAAAGCTCACGAGTGAGGTGAGTTGAGGGAAGGTTGGGTGGGGGGGTATGATAACGCATCACCATTAATTACTAACACGAACGAAAATTGCAGGACAAGGCCAGTAGCAACAGCGGCATGATGGCCATGGGCAACGCAGCCGCGCCTATCAGCGACGACAGGCAAATCTACAAGAGGCACTTCGGAACGTCTTGCCTGAACCTGACGGAGCTCGCGGTCCACAAACTGCTGATCGGCGAGGAGCTCACTCCGGAGAACATCCCCATCTACCAGCCCAAGAACGCCAACGAGAACAACTTCAGTGGAATCCACGAGGCCATCGCGGAGAACAGGAAGGAGGAGGTGAGAAGCTGCGAGGACGAAGCCCAGCGAGGAGCGAAGCGACGAGCTGGGAATACGACAATTACGCGCTCCTCACATTAACAACATTCTAAACTAACTCGTCGCTTCGCTCCTCGGCTCGCTTCGCTCGCCGCAGTTCGAAGTCGTGCCCAAGACCAACGGCATTGCTTTAGGCATTTCCCTCTACGAGGGCGACATCGAGGCGGCGAAGGAGAAGGACGCGAAATTGCAGGGCATCGAGAACACGTTGAGGAGGGCCATGGCCGGCGTCATTGACGACGGCGGAAACAGGAATGATCTGTACGTCACTTTGACTGGCGGCGACTTCTCGCAGGACAGCAAGAAGTCGGCGAAGAATATCGAGGTCAAAATCACCTGCATGATGGACTCCGGCCAGCCGGTCGAGTGCTTATTGCGAGGAAACGGGCCCCAGGGAATGCCGAGTGAGACCTACCGCAGTACCGTATACTACCACACGAATTCTCCTCCCTTCCACGAGACCGTGAAACTGATCATTCCCGACGGCGAGAAGTTCGAGCGCTGCCACTTGCTCTTCACCTTCTACCACTGCAGTGGTAGCAAGCCCCGAGCGCCCTTCGGCTTTAGTTTCTTGGAGGTGAGACGGAAACGGAGATGTGTAGGAGGAGGAGGACTGGACTGAACGATAATTGTCAACGTATTTCTAACAGATTAACGCTCGCCGCAGCTCGCCGACCGAAAAAACGGGGCCGCCCTCAAGGACGGCGAGTGTGTCTTGCCCTCGTACAAGATGCTCGACAGCATGACCAAGGGCAGCATGATCGTTCCCAAGTACCTCCAGCCCAACGCGAAGCTCACCGTCAGGAACTTTAGAACCGGCCTGAGCAAGCAGGACGAGGTGAAAAGCTGCGAGGACGAAGCCCAGCGATGAGCGAAGCGAGGAGCTGGGAATACAACAATTACGCGCTTCTCGCATTAACAACATTTTAATCTAACTCGTCGCTTTGCTTGTCGCAGGTTTTGAGGGTCAAGACCACCATGTGCAGTACGAAAAAGACCCAGAACGGAGTGCTGCACGACTTGATCAACTGGAAGAGTCTGGAGCCCAACGACTTGTCCTTGGTGTTGGAGTCCTGTTTGGGTAAAACTCCCGGAGTCAACTCGCTCACCCACGACGAAATCTTCAAGTTCCTCCGCGAGATCATGGACGCGCTGTGCGCCATCTTCGTCGAGAAGAGGGCGAACATGAAGGGAATGCTCCCGGTCTTCCACCTCTTCGCGTACGTCCTCGAGCACTTCTCCAAGCGCCACTTCAAGAGCTACGCCAGTATACTGGAGACCTACATCAGGGATTACTTCCAGAACAGCAAGATGCACAAGGTTTTATTGCAGTGCGTGGACTACTACATGAAGTGGATCGAGGACGAGGACGCGGTGAAGCAGAACCCGAAGGAGATCACGGTGTTCCTGAACTTCATGTCCAGTTTCAACTACATCATCTGGATCATCAACGTGTCAAGGAGCCAGGACCCGACCGCCGACAAGAGCGTCATGGAGTTCAAGGGAGCGCTCTTGGACTTGATGACCAGGGTGAACAGGCTCATGCAACTGGAGAAGCCCGAGAGGGTAAAGGTGGTGAGGGGGAAGACCTTGAACCACTTTCCGTCTGTTATCGACCATTTACTCCAGATTTTCTCTCCGAGCGAGGTCTCCGTCATTGCTGCCGGGTTCTTGGACGTGGTCCCCTTGAGTAACCAGAAGGGCAGGTGAGAAGAGAAGAAGCTTGGAATAATGTTAATTTGGTAGGGTCACGCTTTTCTAACATTATTATCGCCATTTTTTTCTTGTCGCAGCTTCAACAAGGACAAGCTCGCCTTGATCCAGCACATTTGCGAGGGAGCCGTTTTCAAGGACAACAAGGCCAGGGGGGAGGTCTTAGCGGCCATCCTCAAGACGCTCATGGAGTTCCTCGCCGACGAAGACATCCAACAAATGAGCGAGCGCGAGATGGCGGCGAGGCACCCCGACCAGGACACCTGCATCCGCATCGTTTTGAAGATGCTGGAAGTCATCCAAGAGGAGGACGACAAGGTTTCCGTGAATAGCATCGTTGAGTTGTTGCCGTGCCTCATTTCCTTCGTGAACAGAAAGATCACGAGAAACAAGGCCGACAAACTCAGGAACGAGGCCTCGGACCACTTCAACCCGACGCTGAGCGACGGCGCCACCGCCATCCTTACGTTGCTGTACTTGATGGACGACACACAGTACTCGCTCTACCTTAGTTTGGACGAGGGAGCCACGGGGGCTGGCAAGAAGCAGAAGCTACTGTCGGTCTTGAGGTGCTTGAGGTCTCTCATGCAGAACAAGGAGAGCCTCTACCCCCACGTGTGGCTGGTTTTCCACGTCTTCCAGTCTGAGGTGACTGTGAAATTGCTGGAGTGGACCAACAGCTACATGATGGAGGACTACGTAAGCGAGGCCAAGGACGACATTAGCGAGCCCAGGAAGGACAGCCTATGGGAGATCATGTACGACGTCGGCATGGACTTGATCGTCGACGACATGCTCGAGATGGAGTCGAGCCAGAACACCACGAGGGACGGTCTGTTGATGAACAACGCCTACAACGTGGATTTGAGGCTGTGCGTGGAGACTCTGTTGAGGCAGAACTGGGAGACGCTGGGCGACGAGTGTAGGATTTTATTGGCGGACGACCTGGTGCAGAAGCTGCTGGCGCAGGTTGGAAGCAAGTGCGATGAGGTGAGAAATTGGGAGGAGGGGAGAGGGGAGCTGGGAATGGGAGGATTTCAGGAATAACAATGAGGCGGAGTGATGTAGTTTGAGAAGTGAAGCGATAAGTTAGTTCATAATAATCTTAGTGCGAGGAGCGAACGAATACGACAATTACGGTCGCAATGATTCTCCATGAGGAGTGACGCGATGAACTTTAATAACATTCTAAACTAGCGAGGAGCGGAGCGACGAGATTACGAACGCTACGCTCCTCGCATTAATAACATTCTAAACTAACTCGCCGCTTCGCTCCTCGTCTCACTAATGCTCCTTGCTACGCTCGTCGCAGGTCTCGGCCATGTGCAAGGCGTTCTTCTTTGATTTGTTGAAGGGAGAGTACGTCCTGACGAAGGATTTCAGAAAGGTCAGGAACCACACAATTAGTAGCGTGGGAGCCATCGTCACCGTGGAGATGGCGCAGCACATCAAGGAGGGCAAGGAGACGAACCCTCTTTTAAGCTTGTTCACTGAGGATCTGGCCGTGAGGTTCCGCGCCGACAATGTTTTAAATTGCGAGGACGGAACAAGGTTTTTGGCCGAGATCAAGAAGCTCTTCGAACTGCTGTTGGCCCTGGCCCAGTTCCCGAAAAACGCGTCGCACGAGCAGGAGAGGAGGTGAGCTGGGAATGTGGTAATTGCGCTTGTAATTTAGCTGCGTCAGTAGCTTCAGTCGAGGTACAGCTCAACGATTCTCGTCTAACAGAACGCTACACGGCTTGCTTCGCTCGCCGCTCCTCGCTACGCTCGTCGCAGTTTCGCCTACTCGCAGCTCATGGAGTATTTAAAGAAGATGCACCGCTTGGACAGCTACAAGAAGTACGCGCATAGTATGGCCAGCGAGATGTTGGGCTTGGGCTTGTACATCGAGGCTGGCAAAGCCTTGTTGCTGCATGCAAACTTGATTGACTGGAACGACGAGGGTTTGGAGGAGTTCGAGAACAACGACGGAGAGGTCATCTTCAAACCCCAATTGTGTTTGGATAGGAAGCAGGAACTTTACAGAATGGCCATGTTGCACTTTGACAAGGCGCAGTACTGGGAGGGAAGTTTGCATTTGTGTGAACATTTGAGGGAGTTCTACGCCAACGGGTTGTTCGACTTTGAGAAGGTGTCCAGTGAGCTGGACAGGATGAGTAGTTACTACACCAAGATCCGCAACACCGATAGATTTTATCCCAGCACATTCCGTGTCGGCTTCTACGGAGGGTTCAGTCTTGAGTTCAAGAACACGGACTACGTCTACAGGGGAGACGTCTTGGAGAGCATCGGAGACTTCACGACGAGGATCAAGAAGAAGTTCCCGAGCGCGGAGATGCTGGGGGTGAAGGTGGACGCAGACAAGACGCACAAGGAGAATAGTGAGGCCAAGCAGTACATCCAGATATCGAAGGTGACGCCCGTTCCGGGCGTTCAGGAAGGCGCACCGGGAGGCTGGAAGGTTGCCAGGGTGCCTCGGTACGCTCGCGACTTCAACGAGAACAACGAAGTGACGGAATACTGGTACAGCAGGCCTTTCAGGAAGAGGCAGGTGAAGAGCGCGAACGAGTTCCTGGACTTGTGGATCGAGAAGAAGATCTTGAGCGTAAAAGAGAAGCTCCCGAGCACGCAGAGGAGGAGCAGGGTCGAGAAAGTGGACATCGAGATCGTCAACCCTCTGGAGAACGCAGTCACTGAGATCGAGAAGAAGAACGCGGAGCTGAAGGAGAAGTTCGCAGCCATGAGGAACCTGCCAGACGGAGGGGCGGACAACAGCTACACGATGGCGTTAAACGGAGTGGTCGACGCGGCGGTTAACGGAGGCATCGGGAACTACGAGACCTTCATCAACGGCAAGTACAAAGTGGAGAACGCAGAGATCTACGAAGACGTGAAGAGTAGTCCATTGAAAGCGACAGCGCCGAGCAGGCTACTCGCGTGCTTGAGGGAGCAGCTCTTGATTCTGGAGGCGGGAGTGGTCATTCACGCGACCAAGTGTAGTCCGAGTTTGCTGCCGTTGCATGAGCACATCGACACCATGTTTGCCAAGATGAAGGTGGAGACGAACCTCATGATGGAGAAGGCGGCGGTTGAGTAAAGTGGGGGTGGGGTTGGGGGCTGGGGGGTTTGGGGTAGGGGGGTGGGGTAGGGGGGGGGGTGCTTGTAGTTTAGGATAAACTCGTGCGGGGGAGACCTTTGAATACTAATGCTCTTGTATTCTATACTTTTTAACGCTTTTCTTCATTCTCCAATCATCTTGGGCTGGTAGACAGCGGCACAGGAATTCAGGAATTCAGCATTTCTGACATACCCATCACCTCCATCCCCCCCTCGTCCCCCACTCCCTCAAAGTAATAGTTATTCAATATTGAAACCTATACAATTAAAAGTTCCTGAGCCGGTCAATGGTGCCGATCAGATAATCCCAACTTAGTATATAACTATCTGCCCCTGCGCGTTTAACCTCCCGGACGTCGCTGCGCTAATAAGGTAAAATGTTTGCCAGGGCAACCTTCTTTTTTCAACAAGTGAAATCCAAGTTAGTCAGCAAACCCCCAAATCCGCTACCAAATCCTCACAACCCTCAATCCCCCCGCCACATCCGTACCCTAATATCCAAACCCGTGTGATTTAACTATCAACAAGTACGCAGGGTACGTGTCTTTACACCGGATTCGTTGATTTACACTCGTGAGAGGGGTAAAATCAAGCCTGGTGCGAGACCATGGTTCCCCCCCCACTTATCATCATGGGGCGCAGTATACGTTGAGCGAGCGGGTCTGTATAACTAAACATCTATCTTCTTGCTAACAAATAAACCCACACACCCCCCACTTCCCCAGAAACGTTACCCTGTAACTTTCCTGCCTCCGTTCTCAAGACCTTAGGATATCGATCCTAAACCTTTACCTCCTAAATTCCCTCGATGTGCTGCGACCCGACGACCCCCATTTCCGCGGCGCACTAAAATAACGCCCCCCTCTCTTGCTCCCCCCACCACCCATTCCACCCCCGTCCCCTTCCTCCCTCCCTCCCGTACCCTCCAGTACTCCCCTCCCATCATGCTTCCCTCACTTCGAGAATCTCTTTCGTATGCGATCCTCCTCCTCTCCCTCCCTAAAACTCAAGCCGACAAGATTATTTACGAGAAATGGGATGAAATCAGCGGATTATCCGTGTCGGATCTTATCAGCAACACTGCGTACCCTGACTCACCCACGTCTCGGTCATTCCTTGACGATGACTACTTCGAAGCACCTTCTAATGCCGGAGACAACTACGGCTGCCGCCTTACAGGGTTATCCCTAGCCCCCGAGTCTGGGGACTACGTCCTCGTTATGGCATCAGATGACGCTGGACAGCTCTTGTTAAATGGAGATGTCATAGCCTCACATACAAGTTACACCGGTTCACGGGAATGGACGAAGTATAGCTCTCAAACCTCCGCCGCGATTTCCCTGTCCGCTGGGAGTGCGTATAACTTGGTCGGGTTGATGAAAGAGGGCACAGGTGATAACCATTTTGCTGCTGTAGTAACTCTTCCAAGCGGTTCAGAGCAGAAACCTATTTCTGTCAGCTACTTTTAGAACGTACAAACGTATCCAGCGAAACAAGAGCCGACGTCCCCGACTCAGTGCTCGCCCTGCCAAGCCAACACCTTCAGCAGCACCTTCTCCACTGAGCTCTGCTCTCTCTGCCCCACGGGCAAAAACAGCGGTAGCGGTTCAGGTGAGAAAGCGCACATCCTCGATCGACCTTTGCTTGCCCTGCCAAGTCGGTACCTTCAGCAACACCTCCTCGACCGAGCTCTGCTCTCCCTGCTCCACGGGCAAATTTAGTGGTAGCGGCTCAGGTGAGAAAGCATTACTCAACTCGATAAACTAACGGCTGGCTTCATTCCTGTGCAGCATCAACTCTTTTAATCTAACTTTTAACCTTGCTCTCGCTTTGCTCTTCGCAGTCGAGTACTTCGACAAGCCCCCCTCAATAATTATTAGCGACATGTGCTCTGACCAAAGTGAAAGCGAAGGCATCTACGAACTCACGCAAGATGCCGCCTCCAATAAATGGATCTATCGAAATGAAAATAATATGTTCATCAATGAGATCTTCGCCTCGTTTCTTCTGATGACTTTCCTCATCCTGCCGTCCGCCAGCATCCAGATCTTCTCCACGTTCGCGTGCAGGGAGTTTGACAGCGCCTACGGGCGCTTCTTGAAAGTCGACTACAGCATCAATTCCAATGACCCGACTCACAAAGCGTATGCAATATATGCTGGAGTCATGGTGCTCGTCTACCCCATCGGGATTCCACTTTTATACTGGTGGCAGCTAAAAGAAGCCCAGTCTAAGATGCTCTTGGATCCGGGTCAGCACGATTTAATCGGGAAGAAGGCGCGGAAAAGACAAAACGTCGAGGGGCAGGAGTGGGAGTTCGTGCTCGTAAATACACTTACTGACGAGGTCGGCGAGGATACCAGCGAGAAGGCCAAAGTTAAGATCGAGCTGTCGAAAGCTAAAGCCAACGTTTGGACGGAGCGGGGGTTGATGATTGCCTTGGGTGCGCCGAAACTTGAACCAGAGCCACAGGATGAGGAGGGAGCGTGGACAGGTTGGGAAATAGCCGAGAGCTTGACGGACCATGAGGCAATGCATTGCGCGGTTTGCATCCGCTCTAAGAACGCAGAGGAGCACCCCACCATGACGAGGATTTCTTCCCTCTACGCCATGTACGAGCCGCAATGCTACGACTTTGAGGTGAAGGAGACTCTCAGGAAGCTCTTGTTCACGCGCGGTATCATCTTTTTCAAGCCAGGGTCCGCCAGTCAGATCGTCATTTCGATTTGATGTGCCTAGGCAGTATCAGGACGTATGCTTACTACAACCCTTTCGTCACCGCCGCAACCGACGTCATCTTCGAGGTCGCGCAGGGGTCTTTGTTCTTCATTTTTTTCGGCGCTCTGTTGATTCGAGTGAAGATGGACAGCGAGAGCTTGCAAGATTGAGGGTGCTTCGACGCGATTTTAGTGGATGTGAATTTCACGCCGTTGTTGTTGCCGGTGATTCAGTAGCGTGCAATTGTGAGGAAATTGAAGAGCGTTCCGGTTTTGAGCACGGTGATTTCGCAAGTGGGGGTTTATTTTAGGTTTAGGGGAGATTTGGTTGCGGCGAAGAAGCATTTGGAGGCGACCGAGAAGAATTTCGGGATACTGGGAGCGCTTAAGAAAAAGAGGGGAGGGGGGGACGATGAGGAGAAAGGCGAAGATGAACTGGTAGCGAATCCGATCGCAGAGGGCGAGGGGGACGAGGAAGTAGGTAATCCAGTAAGAGGAGGTGACATTGAGTTGAAGAGCATGAGCAAGAAGAAGGGAAAGGAGAGAGAGAAAAAGGGTTAAGGGGGGGGAGAGAGAGCAAGGTGAAGGGGGAGGGTAGTAGAGAAGGGTAAATAAAAATAAAAATTAGAAAAATGGGCAGAAGGGGGTAGAGCGAGTGTAAACGATGATTTAGTACTAAAGATTTTTTTTGAAAAGCCAAACGATTAGATTTACAACAGCAACGATTCCTTCGCGCTCTTCTTGCGGAAGGAAAATCGGTTTTTTTTCTTCTTTCTCTTTTCCCAAAGCTTAGCGAAAGCCCCTCGCACCAATCGTAGGAAACAGCAGAAGAACACGAAGCCAATTAACAAAGCTGCCGTCTGAACGTAAGCGACGGCTAGGATAGTGAACGTGCAGAATAATATCTCGAAAACAGTCAGCACAGTCGTAAGCCAACCGGCGCCGATTGTTCTGATTAACATCTTCGTCAAGTGGACGGCTACTGCTGTTAGAGCTCCGAAAGCTACGAAAATACCTTGAAGTACAGTAATATAAAATGAAGACTCAACGCCTTCAAGACGTCTCTCTTCAATATCGTCAGTCGCTCCAGTCGCCAAACACACAAAAACAGCTATCAAAGGAACCAAAAACGTCTGCGCCGCATCAAGCGCACCATCAACAAAAGGGATTGACTTTCCAGCCAACTCCATCGTTGCAGCTAACGCAGATAAACCGCGGAAGGTTGGGGAGGTTATGATCGTTTCGTAGGAGGAGTTTAGGTTGAGGGTATCACCATTGTAAGAGGAGATTAATGCCATCATGAATATAACGTAGAACGGAGAAATGCCAACGTTGCCTATTAAAGCTAGTTTCGCTGCTAGGGAGGTAACAGTGGGCATGGCAGGGAGGGTTTCGTGGCCTGCAACGGCAATTCTTTTAAAGGAGGAGGAAACGGTGGTTGTGCCGTTGTTTTGGATACGAAAGCTGCAAAGGGTTGAGTTATGTGGTTGGGATGCGTGGGAAGGGTCACAGTGTCTCTGGTTTCGTATTGGAATATATTTCGATTCCAGAAAAAAATCCGATCAAAATGTCAAAGCTTAAATCAAGCTCAGATCAATTCATGGGCGGCCAGATATCATCTCAAGCGAGTTTCGTCTCCAAGAAGGCCTCTTCCAAGAAGGAGAAGATCGACAAGCGAAAGGTAAGCCGAGGAGTGGAGATACTTCAGATTTTGAAGATTTCGAAACCGTTTTCGTCTGAGCTTGTCGGTCCGCTTTATAGTGCATCAAACGTCATTAGAATTTAATGCGCAATTCAGTACGGCTACAGATTTTCATCAAAAACGGTACAGTCCTAATTTTTGAACGCTCCGAAGTCGTGAAAGTTTCCTTTTGGCCAGAAATCATACGTAACCGACATCAATCGAAATCGATCGATGAGTTTTCACCTCATTATTCTATATGTTCGACGCGCTAGGAGGCTATGGAAGGAAATCAGCGGAGGAAGACGAGGCATTGAAGCGATATGGTTAAGCTACTCTCGCCTCTTGCGTCTAAAACTAATCTAACTCGTCTCCTCCCTCCTCCTCCTCGTTCTTTTCCCTCCCCGCCCCCCTCGTCCCCCCCAGAAAACGAAAAAATACGAAG